>CAWUFW010027158.1:0-28576 GCA_963921515.1 Calotriton arnoldi | reverse complement strand
TTAGCATTTAAAAAACCTTTGAAATTCACTGAAAAAACCATAGGTTTCAGACACGTTATAGTTAGAAATTAGCATTTAAAAAACCTTTGAAATTCACTGAAAAAACCATAGGTTTCAGACACGTTATAGTTAGAAATTAGCATTTAAAAAACCTTTGAAATTCACTGAAAAAACCATAGGTTTTAGGGACAGTTATAGTTAGTTGGACATTGCACTCGTACAAAACCCGTGAAATTCCCCTGTTATAGTTAGTTCAGCTAACTATAACTCGCGCCCCGCAATGCACTGCTGATGACGTCACATATTACATCACTCATGACATGGTCAGTGACATCACTGATGACATCACTCATGACATCTCAAATGACATCACTGATGACATCATCCATGTGATAATTTCATGCATCTTCTCACACCCTAATATAACTTTTGATACACCCACTCTAAATTACAGACTGCCATTCTCAAAACCATAGACACTCCAACACCAAAAACTACATACCCACTCACTGATTCTTAGGTCTACACACACATCCACTCACTCACCTGTACAGTCACTCATACTTACAGTCACTCAGTACAGGACTATCATATGCACTCATACACCTATATAAACACTCACACACCGCCACTCATCCATAGAGGTACTCACACACCTAGTCAGTCATGCAAAAAATTAATCACACACCCATTTACTCACCTATACAGTTATACACACACCAGCTCACTTACTCATACAAATACTAGCACATTCTTACGCTCTTATACAATAACTGATACAAGCACACACGCATCCATACAGCCACTCTCACAATAACACACTCTCACTTATAGCCATTTAAATACTCTAACACACATATATACTGCCTTTTACATATGTAGTTACTTGCACATGTACCACTGAGATATACATTCACTCACTAACACACCCATACACACACTCACCCACCCAAGCAGTCCATCACAGATGCACTCTTGAAATCATGCACCCAGTGAATCACCCACTCACACATCTATGTATAGAGTCACACACACCCCACCCACACAAACACTCAGGCAGCCATACAGATACTCAGAGAACCAATCAATAACCCATATAGACACTCATGTAGCTATTCGCAAATCCATGCATCCACTTACACACCAACAAACAGACGGATACAGACATTCACACAGTTTAGTCACTAACCCATGCATTCAGTAAGATACGTTTAATCACTCACTTGTAGAGTCAGTCACTCACGTACTAAATCATCCATTCAGACACTTATACACCCACTCATTCTTCAATACGCCTTTCCCTATATATATTAAACATATTTAAACTTTACAGAAACACACAGTCACTGGATGATGTCATCAGTGATGTCATCAGTGATGTCATTTGAGATGTCATCAGTGATGTCATCAGTGATGTCACTGACCATGTCATGAGTGATGTAATATGTGACGTCATCAGCAGTGCATTATGGGCGCGAGTTATAGTTAGCTGAACTAACTATAACAGGGGAATTTCACGGGTTTTGTACGAGTGCAATGTCCAACTAACTATAACTGTCCCTAAAACCTATGGTTTTTTCAGTGAATTTCAAAGGTTTTTAAATGCTAATTTCTAACTATAACGTGTCTGAAACCTATGGTTTTTTCAGTGAATTTCAAAGGTTTTTTAAATGCTAATTTCTAACTATAACGTGTCTGAAACCTATGGTTTTTTCAGTGAATATATATATATATATATATTTAGAGAGAGAGATAGACATATAAGAATTTTGCATGGCTAAAAAGCATTTACAAAACTCCAGCAGTAGAGACCGGAGTATTTCCCTAGTAAGGTGGCTCACTTATTTTGTGCATCCATTTCCAAAAGTAGCCCTTTTCAGAATTACAAGTCAATCCAAGGCTCCTGTAATCCATTTAAATTATCAAGTACACTGCACATCAATGTGATTAGTGAAAATATTTAGGACAAAAGACAATATGAAAGCTTGCCCTACAAAACCTGCAACTGAAGCAGAAAGAAACCTAGCCTAGTAGGAAATAAGAAACCACGCAGTCCCCATGTTACAGAACTTTAATGCTAAGCCCGTAACAGAAGCTATTGTATATATAAATGGCAACTTCTGGTAGTCCTGATTCAAGGCCTGCAAGCACTAGATACACATCTTGCAGGTGCACCGTAAATAGAAAGTATAGGTTTTTTCACTGCTGCAGACTATATAAAATAAGCCTGGGCAGAGTTCAGGAACTCCGCAAAGTGCAAAAAAACCTCCCCCAATCTACGCTGAGCTCCGCAAGCGGCAGAGTGCGTTAGAAAAATGCTGTTTGCAGTAATTTTCAGCGCCGGGTGTTTGTCCACGCTGTGAGATGATCGCAAACGGCACCATGCACAGCGCAAGCGGGCGCTGCTTCCTTTCTGTCACTCAAGTAGATTTTCTATCTGAGCGGCAGCTTTCTCAACTTGAACGGACGGTTTATCAATGCGAGCGGTCGGTAGCATACGCGGTAACCCACATTGAGAAATCCGACCGCCCGTGTTGAGAAATCTCACCGGGAAGTTGATTTCCCTCGCTCGCGCTCGCCAACTTGACATTGACAAGTGCGAATGAGGAAAAATCTCACCGGGAGGTGGATTTTCTGCTCGCGCTTGCCAACTTGATGTTGAAGAGTGCGAGCGAGAAACAAACTCCGCTATGTGGAGTTTTTGGAACTCTGCAAGCTCCGTGTAACGCGGAGTGCGGAAAACTCTGCAAACTCTGCGAGCGGAACAGGGTTCACCACCCAGACTTAATATAAATGTTTCTGGACTCAAGAATGAAGTCAGACCTAATGGCTTTTCCCACGTTGATTAACTTTCAGGTCATTATGGATATGCTCATTGAGGGAAAGCCGCATATACTGCTTAAGGAGGGGCAGTTTAGAGCTCACTGCTAGCATAGACCTCATGTTACTAGTTTGTTAACCATGTTAATAGTGTGCAGGAGTCATGTCTTCAAAAACGCTCTCTGCGGTCCTGGCTCGTTTCCACTCATGACAGAGCAAGCCAGCTTTACAGTCATTTTTCGCTAACTTTTTGTCTAAAAACTTTTGTGGAGGAGGTAATCCATTATGCACCGGGGCAACTGCCAGCAGGGGGCGTTTTAACAGTAAACAGATATACTTTCTATTGGACTTTGCACCATTTGTCTCCTTTTTTACGAACTGGGCCAAATAATCTGGACTCACCCTTCAAAACTCAAATAGAAAGCAACAGGAATCCCAGGGGGCGTAACACAGGCGCCTGCAGCCCTCGCGGTGCGTGGGGGCCCACGAGCTGCAGGGGCCCCCTCAGCACAGTACTTTTGCCAAACAGTTCCTGATAAAGTTCGGAGCAGGGGCCCCTCCATGCATCTTGCAGGGGGCCCCCTCAAAGTTTGTTACGCCACTGAGGAATCCATGCAGACTTTCATGGTGAATTACCATTGATGTTTTTGAAGCAGCTTCCGCCACATCATTTTAAACTTGGCTTTTGCAGTCAGAAGGAAAAAACAGAAGATTACATTTCTCCACATTTGTGACTGGGTGCAACCCAGCTGGCATGAAGGGTACAATGTGGTTGTTCTCGTAGATTAACAGTCCATTGTGGCACCAGGTAAAATGGTTTTTAACCCTGGCTTCCCTCCTTGACCAGATTGTGTAATCCTGGATATCTGCAAAAAATTGTGAGTGTCTTGAAAAAGGATGCATGAAATTCAATGTACAAACACTGGACAGATTACAGCATTCGATATGTTTAAAACAAGACGTGATTAAGATAACTCTGCAAGTTAAGTTTTCTACTGTGCGTGTTTTCTTCAGGTTGCACGTTTTATTTCTGAAAGATGGCGACTCATCCTTTTAAGCAAAAGACTTCCCTGTCGGATTGGGTAATGATAACAGTATAGGGAAATGTTTAATGCACAGCGCTATACCATACTACTTTTTTATTAACTGTTCAGGCATAAAACAGGGAGGAAAACGCGTCCACATTCAAATGAGACGAGAAACGAACCCCTGGAGACGATCTTTCAAGCAGAAGGATGCTGCGTTAGACAATGTACTCCCCAGTTGGCCACACGGAATGTGTAAAACAAAGGGGCATATTTACAAGCCCCTATCGCCACCACATCGTCACTTTTAGTGACATTGTAGAGGTGATAGGAGCTTCACCTTATTTACAAGGCAGCGTTAAGACACTTAACGTGGCTTAGCACTGCCTTGTAAATAAGGCCCCCTTTCATGCTACACTTAGCGTGAAAGGGGCAGGCAATGGGTGTTGTGGTGGGCGTTCGACACGCAACACCCATTGATTTTGACGCTGCCCCCTATTTACAAGAGCAGTGAATATAGGAGGCAGCGCCAAAATTAAGACCAGGGAAAACCTGGTCTTTAACAGACGAAATGAGGAGAAATGCTTTATTTCTCCTCGTTTTTGCTGTTTCCATGTGTGCTGCGTTTTGCAGCACACATAGAAACAGCAAAACGCCAATGATTGCTTATGGGAAGGAAGGTCCCCCTTCCTGCATAAAAACAATCATTTTTAAAAACTGCCGTTTTGCAACTTCTATCACACATACAAGTTACAAAACGGCATTTAAAGATTGTTTATGTGCAGGAAAGGGGCCCTTCTTGCACATAAACATTCTTCCCCTCAACACAGGCACCCTTGCACTAGGGTGCAAAGGTGCCTGCATTGGCGCTAGGCAGCTAAAGTTATCGCTAGCAGAGGAGGAAACGCAGGGCTGAACCATATTCTAGTAAATATGGTGCAGCCCTGCGTTTTAAAGTGACGAAGCGTGTCATTAGCCTTCTTGGCTTAACGGCACGCTTTGCCACTTTATTGTAGATATGCCCCAAAGAGTGCTGGGGCTGACCTCACTGTCTGGATGAGTGCCATTTTGTAATGCTTATTCAACGTTATTCTGCAGTATGTAATTACCACTTCAACATGACCATCATTTTATAAATGCACATTACGTGGGAACACCAAAACATAAATGAGCAGCTGCTGGGTCCTTGGGGGAAAAAAGTTAAAATATGAATAATGACAACCAGGATGGGGAGAGGCAGAGAAGCACCAGTGAGCAATCACAAGCAGGGAGAGCTAGGTGAATATAAAAAAAAAGCATCAATCGTTGTTCAAAGTCTCCTATGCTGTGAATCACTAAGACAGGTTATGAACAATGTGAGTCACATATATAGGTGAAGTCTAAATCATTCTCATGCACTGAGAAGTGCATCCGTCAACCGTATAAAGTCTTCAATCACCAATTGTGTCTGTTAAAATACTGTACAGTATTGCTAAAGAACGTGGTTCTCATATTTAATAATGAACTGGGTTGCATGTCTTATCAATGAATGTCAGTTGCATTTTCAATGCTGTCCGAAAGCATTGGGTTATGCTAACTTTTAATGTGGTGACCAGTATACAAAAATAACATATGTCTGTGAGCAGGGATTTTTACACATTGTGAGTGTTGCAAGCATTTGTAAACATTGTGAGTGTTAAGGGAAATCTCTGTTTGTAGTACACAAAATGATCGCAACTCATAATCCCACAAAAAGTCACCAGTAAACCATGCATTTATCACTTTTGCCATGTTTAAAAGCTCCAAAGCGTCATGATCCTGAAAGCTGTGTTGGGTTTACCGGCTCACTCGGAATAATACTGCCTCTCTTGTCTGGCGTACTCCATGCACGCCATGACATCTACTCTGGCCATCAAATTCCTTCTGACAGTGGTGTGTTTTGGCTACTGGGGCAGTAGCCCCATTACTTCACATTCATTTTGAATTTTAGTCACCGTTTTGGTTTTCTTATTGATCTGTGACACTTTGTCACAGGTGAAGTTGGTTCACACGGTCAGTGCTGTGATAGGCCGCAGATTGCGGTCAAACGGGTTTGCAGAAATGTCAGCAAGTTTCTTGATCAGTGGGCTTTCCTTTTGATCTAATCTATTGTAGAATTTTTCATTGAGTTTGCGGAGATGGTCGTCCAACTTCTCAATGCCTAGATCTCTGTGGAGGGCTGCTGTTCTTATGAAGCAAGGAGCACCTGCTGCTATCCGTAAGGCCTTGCCGTGTACTTCGGATGGCAACCACTCCACTGGTGAAGCATATGTCATTGTTGGCCCAATAATTGTGCTGATTGCGCGTACCTTGCTCCGCACAGGCATCGACTTGGTACTCAGAAGTGGATACAATGCAGCCAGTTTGGTTGATGCTTTCTGACAAGTCTTCTCTATGTGGTTTCTCCAGTTGAGTTTGGAGTCAAGTGTCACCCCTAGGTAGGAGGTGTTGTTTTCCCACTTGATCTCCTCTCAACTCCATGCTCGCCATATTGTTTCTGCCTCATATTAATGCCCAGGTAGTGATGAACATAAACTAAAGACTTTTCTTTTTCATGCGGTTAAATGGTGCACTGTGTGTTGGCCATATTTAAATGAACGTCTTGTTATACTGGTCTGTGCAAATTAATCAGCTTCAGAAACCATAATGTCAAATTGAGATAATGAGTAATAAGCAATGAGTAAAATACATAATCAAAGTTACAATCTTCTAAGTGTGTTTCGCATTAGTTCATCTAAGTCCATTCTCTTAGTGTAGCATTGAACAAGCACAACGTAGCCATAGACCACCATTCCAATGAGAGGGGGGGCCGCATTGAGGGGGGTTTGTACACTGCAGTGGTGAAGTGAGCCTCGTGTAAGAAATCAAATTTACAGCGCAAGTGAAACAGAAGTCTCCGAATAGAAAAGCCAGCACTTTAAAAATAAAAACAAGCACAGCGCTGTGCATGCAAACCTTAAAAAAATGGTTCCACAAAAGCAGATGGAAAAAGTATTTGGTCACCAGGAAACTGAGAGCTATAAAGCTGTTGTGATTGTACTAATACTCATTGGTAATAGTGGAGCCTATTGCGTAAAGGGGAATCCTAATCAGAGTGATTTCCCACTGGTCGAGATTTAATTTGTGTGTGTGTGTAGTGTAGGAACGTTGGAGGGTATTCAAATCTTATTTTACGATTGTTTCTTGAATGAATGAACTTCTTTGACTTTCTTTAGTGAAGCAGACAAAAGTTATCTGTTCATTGTGCTTGCTTACTGTTGTAGAAGAAAATTGTAAAGGAGGGTGAACTGCTACGAGGAGTGAGAGATACATCATAGTGTGCCATGCTGAGATTGGACGGTTGGTGTACTGTTGCTCTGCGATTGGTTGATGATGACACAGAGTTCCGTGCTGGGATAGTAGGCACCTGGACACCTAGCTTGCCACTTGCTGTGGCCTCCAGTTCCTGCTTGTTCCAGACTGATCCAGTTACGCCGCAGCTGCCTGGGTTTTCCTGCTGGGGTTTTCTCGACCGTGTATTCCCACTCACCGTTCTTCCTGCCAAAAGAAGCCCCGCCCACCCCAGGACCTACTTAATGCAGGCCACAGTGCAACCACATCAGTAGGCACATGGACACCTAGCTTGCCACTTGCCTGTGGTCTCCAGTTCTTGCTTGTTCCCGACTGATCCAGGGACACCGCAGCTGCCCAGGTTTTCCAGCTGGGTTTTCCAACTCACCGTTCTACCAACCAACAGAAGCCCCCACCCCAGGACCTCCTTAATGCAGGCCGCAGAGTGACTGCACAGCGGACGCTTGCAGCACGTGTGCTGCTGGCCCCCAAAGGCTAGCCAAAGGCAAGCCTGTCTGTGCCCATCTGCACCTGGACCACACCCAGCACTAGGACTCCTGGCGCTCCCACTCCCGAAGATACACCATCGCCGAGCTCTACACCCTTGACCCCGGACACCGCAACAAACACTGACCCACGCTCCACGGTAGGACCTTCCACCTGCACCCACTGCCACTGCACACACACCAGCCAACTGACCAGCCACACCCCAAAAACCACAGATACGACCTGAACAAAATCACCAGCTCACATGCACCCTTCTCAACACACGCTCACTATGCAAGCATTTTCCTGAATTATGGGACCTTATCACCACCCTCGCACCTGGCATTGTCTTCCTCAGTGAGATCTGGCTCAACCCCACATCTCCCCCACAGAAATTGCCACAGGGATCTCCTACGGATGTAAAATCACTCACCAGGACCGCAGCAACAAGCCGGGAGGAGGAACAACCATCATCCACAAAGAGACCATAAAGGATACCACCAACACCAACAACACCACCACCCCCATGGAATATCTAAACTTCAAGCTCCACACAGACGACAAGACAACCATCAGAGGCACCCTTGCATACTGACCCCCAGGCTTGCGCTCCAGATTCTGCAACCCCATCGCAGACTTCATTGTGCCCCTAGCCTTAGACTCCAGGGACCACATCTTTCTCAGCGACCTAAATTTGACAACCCCAATGACAAAAACGCTGCACACCTCCACAACAGTATGAGCACCCTCAGATTGATCCAGATCATCCACAACCCTACACACACCACAGGACACACACTGGACCCAATTTTCACCTCCAGAAACCGCGCCAAATACAACCATGTTACAGAACTCACATGGACGGATCACTCCATTGTCCACTTCAGCATCTCCAGCCCCTGAATTGTCACCCCCAAGATAACCAATGCCCCTGGGAGGTGGAACAAAATCTCAGAGACCAACTGAGTAAAATGCCCTCAGCACCTCCAACCCTGCTACCTCCACCAACTTCAAACAAGAAGTGGATAAACTTCAACACCTGGATCACCAATTATGAAAACAGCATTGTCCCCATCAAGAGAAACATCCAGAGAAAATCCTCCAAAATGGCCAGCTGGTACACCCAAGAACTCTGAACAGCGAAACAGGACAGCAAACAGTTGGAGAGGAGATGGCACACCAGCAAGGACACCTCCGACCGGGCAGCCTTCAAGACCTCCCTCACCCTCTACCTCCACCGACTGAGGACAACAAAGAAGACAGCCCTTGCCACACACATCGAAACCAGCGCCAACAACACCAAGGAACTTTTCAACATTGTTAAGGAATTTTCCAACCCGGCTGCCAGCGAAAACAACATCATACCCTCACAGGAGCTGTGCGACAACCTCACCCACTTCTTCCACAACAAGATTGCAACCATAACCAGAAACTTCAAACCCCCAACCCACACCAGCGGACTTCCTCGACATAGACACCACCACCGTAACCGACACAAACCACACACTGACCACCTGGAGCATCCTCTCCACCCAGGACACCAGCCCAACAATGAAATCCATCTACTTGGGAGCTCCCACAGACCCATGCCTGCACCACATTTCCAACTTTGGAAACCAAAGGATTTGGCAGGTTCTCACCACCCTACTCAACACCTCTATCCCCATGCAGAATTTTCCAATGCCTGGAAACATGCAGAAGTCAGACCACTACTCAAAAACCCTCCACCCACCCCAACGAACTCAAAAACTACTACCTAATTTCCCTGCTCCCATTCCTAGTGAAGGTACTGGAAAAGATTCAGCAACAATCAAATCATGACACACCTGGAGCAGAACCAGCTACTCGACGCCTCTCAATCCAGCTTCTGCAGCAATCACAGCACTGAAACTGACCTGATCGCAGCCACCGACGACATCTGAACCCTCCTCGATCGAGGAGAAACAGCAGCTTTAATCCTCCTCAACCTATCGGCAGCCTTCGACGCCGTATCTCACCACACGCTGATCGAAAGACTCCACCACATCGGCATCCAAGGGGACGCACTCAAATGGATCACCTCCTTCCTCACCGGAAGAACTCAGAGGATCCACCGCCCACCTTTCACCTCTGAACCCAAGGAGATCACCTGCTGTGTCCCCCAGGGATCATGCCTCCACCCCACGCTCTTCAACACATATATGATCCAGTTTGCCAATATCATCAGATCCTACAGTCTCAACATAATTTCCTACGCGGCCGACACCCAACTCATCCTCTCACTCACCAACGATCGCACCAGAACCAACTTTCACAGATGCATGACAAATGTCTCTTACTGGATGAAGAACAACTGTCTGCAACTGAACACAGACAAGAAGATGGAAGAACTGATCTCTGGCAACAGCAGCAACACATGGAAAGACTCCTAGTGGCCATCAGACCTAGGACTCACGCCCACTCCCTCCGAGCACGCCAGAAACCTAGGAATCATCATTGACAACAAGCTCACCATTAAATCACATAACGACGCCATCTCCTCCGCCTTCTTCCTAACTCTGTGCATGCTACATAAGGTCTTCAAGTGGCTACTCTTACACATGTGATGCACCATGACACAAGCCCTCAGCACTCATCCTCGGCCTTCCCCAATGAACCCACATCACACCCCATCTCAGGCAACTCCACTGGGTCCCTGTACAGAAGAGATGCTAATTCAAGCTGCTGACCCACGCACACAAGGCTCTACACAAACAAGGACCCGCATATGGAATGCTTTTTTTAATGGTCGAGGATGGAAACTCATTACTTGTAAAATAATATGTGTAGCGGTGGGTTTGCGATAAACTGTAGTTTTTATTTGGTCATGCTCAATGTAGAGTGTGAGGTCTAAAAATTGCATCTCCTTTTCACTGATGTTACATGTGAAGGAAAGGCCAACATTGTTTTGGTTCAAGCATGAGAAGTATTCTTGGAATTCATTTTTTGTACCATTCCAAATGATAAATAAATCGTCTATGTATCGCAGCCACAGGTGCACTTTTTCTGTATATAGTTTGTTGCCCTCTCCCCAAGCCACTGTTCTCTCCCACCATCCCATGGTCAAATTTGCGTAGCTTGGGGAAAAGGAAACTCCCAGGGCTGTCCTGCATGTTTGTAGTAAACTATAGTTTATCGCAAACCCACCGCCACAAATAGTATTTTACATTGAATGAGTTTCCATCCTTGACCATTAAAAGAAAAGCATTCCATATGGGGAATTTTTGCGGATGCGAAGAAACTGTACAGATGACAATATATTTAAAGAAAAATCTGAAGAAACAGCCAAAAAATTCAAACAAAGAGGATACAAAAGATGTGACATTGAAGAAGGGAAAAGAAGAACTGAAAATCTTACACAATCAGAAACATCAACAAAAACACATGTTCCATCTAAACAAGAAGAGAAAAATAACAAGATTAGACTTGTCATGAAATATAACAAAGAACATAACCCAATTAGGAAAATCTTGAACAAATATTGGTACATACTCAAAAAGATCTGGATATTGGAAAAAGTTTAAGTGAAAATGTTGACATCTCATTCAGGAAAGCACAGTCTCTTAAGGACAAACTCATTAGAAGCCATTTTTCGAGATTTAACAACAATACATGGCTATCAAACCATCAAAAAGGATTCACAAGGTGTGACAAATGTAAAGCCTGTAAAATTAGCAAAAATGTAAAACATCTGACAGATTTTAAAGGCAAACAATTTACTATTACACATAAGATCATGTGTGAAACCAACTATGTGGTGTATCTGATCACCTGTGACTGTGGAAAACAGTATATAGGAAGTACCATCTGCCCTCTAAAGAAAAGAATACTTGAACATATCAAAGCGGTATCAAACAAGGATGTCAAACAATGGTCAGAGACACCAAGAACCTTGACCACAGGAAACTGGAGGCTCGCTGTAAATCTGACCTCCCCCTCGCATATAACAACGGTCAGTGACCTGAATGATCGCTACTCAGCGACTATATCGAACATTCTGGATGACCTAGCCCCACTAAAACTAAAAAGAACACAAATCAAAGACAGAAACCCCTGGTTCACTGGATCCCTCAATATGGAGAGGAGATCCCTCCGGCAATCTGAAAGAATATGGAGACAGCACCCCTCTGCCGCGCATCAAAACTTCTCCGCCAGGCGAGAAACGCCTACAACAAGAACATCCTCAACTCAAAAAGAATTCTTCAGATCGGAACTGGGGAATGCCAAGAATAGACCCAGCAAGCTCTTTGAACTGGTCAAACACCAATCCAATAAACTGGCTAAAACCCCGAAAGAAACTCCCAAATCTCTAATATCATCTGAGGAATTCTCCTCTTTCTTCGCTGATAAAATCACAGCCTTAGGAAATGAACTCAGTGCCGCTACATATTCTCAACCGCTTCCTGACCTGCCCCTCTCTCCGCGCTGCCCCCACTGGCCTCACCTAAAAATCAAGCACGCTGGACCGACTTCAAGTACTATGACGAAGACTCCGTCTCTAAAATCCTCTCTACCTTAAACCCGAATAATCACTTTAATGACCCGCTCCCATCCAACTGCCTCGCTGCTGCCACCCAATCCATTGTTCCTAGCTGGACTGCAATAATCAACGCCTCTCTCCGGCAGGGATCGATTCCTGATTCTCTGAAAGCCGGCCAAGTCCTCCCCATTTTAAAAAACGTCGCTGGATCCAGCCTCCCTGACAACTTCAGACCTATCTCCAACAACCCTCTGTTAGCCAAAGTGTTAGAGAAGTGTGTACAACAGCAACTAAGTCAACACATCAACAACTTCCACCTACTCGATGACTTCCAATCTGGATTCAGACCTGGGCACAGCACTGAAACTACCATGCTCCACATTATGGACGATGCCCTCCAAGCCGTTGACCAAGGCAAAACCTGCCTTTCAATCCTCCTAAATCTATCCTCGGCCTTCGACACGGTCAACCATGAAAAACTACTTGAACGCCTCAAACTCAGGATGGGTTTGAATGGCTCTGTTTTAGAATGGTTTAGGTCCTTCCTCCACAACCGATCACAGAGATTCCTAATTAACGGCAACCTATCTGCTCCCTCCCCGGTCACGGTTGGAGTCCCGCAAGGATCAACCCTGTCCCCCACCCTCTTCAATCTTTACTTAGAGCTGCTTACTGAAGTACTTCGCACCGCTAACATCTCCTACCATATGTACGCGGACGACACCCAAATATACATCAAAATTTCATCTCTCGAGGATATTCTATCCCTGAACGAGGCCCTGAAAGTGACTGTCCAATGGCTCGCCTCCAACCAACTCAAACTCAACGCAAAGAAAACCATATTTCTCCTAATCTCCCCTACAAAAACCAACCCGGAGATTCAGATGTGGATCAAGGCTATCACAGCCTTAAACTGCCCACCGACCATCGTGGACTCGGCCAAATCTCTGGGAATAATCCTCGACTGCAACCTGAACATGCGGGACCACATCAACTCGATGGCTAAATCAGCCAGGTTCCACCTGAGCTACCTAAGGAAGCTGAAACCCTTCATCGATGCTCCCGACCTAAAAATGGCAGTCCAAGCACTAGTCATCTCTAGACTGGAATATGGCTGTTCCACCCTCTCGGGTTTACCCAAGATCTCCCTGGCACCTTTAAAAGCCTGCCTCAACGCAGCCGCCAGACTACTTACCGGCACAAGGAAATTCGACCACATCTCTCCACATCTGAAAGCTTTGAACTGGCTTCCCCTCGAGGCCAGAATACAGCTGAAACTGGCATGCATTACACACAAGGCTCTATACACAAACTCCCCAGCTTATCTAGCACAGAAACTAGTGGTATCTGGAGGAAGCAGGAACTCCCGGTCCGCCAGAGACCTCTTGCTCCAACCTGCCCGTTCTCGAAAAAAAAAAAAACTACAATCGGGCTTTCTCCAGGGCCGCACCAAGAATTTGGAACTCTCTCCCACCCGCCATCAGAAGAATCCCTTCTCTGGCACGCTTCAAAAGGATGCCAAAACTTTCCTCATGGGTAAATTCCTCGCCTAATCTCTGCCTTCAACCACCACAGAGAGCCTGATTAATTTACGACTATCGCCCTTCCCTCAGATTACCTACTCACTCCACCAATAAACAGTGGGGCCTTGTACTGATTGACTGTAATTTTAAGCCTTACACACGTGTCCCTCTATCCCCTATGTACGCAGCACCCCTGCCCCTCTCCAATCGTTTGTATACTTCTGTATTTCTAAGCCTTTTTGTTCACTTCTGTAAACCTTGTAAAGCGCTCTGATACCCTTACGGGTCAAGTTCGCGCTCTATAAAACACAAAAATAAATAATAAATAAATGTCAATTACGCCATGACTAAACACCTAGAGACACATGATGATTTTACATGGAAGAATATGAAATATTGTGGCATAGCACATGTCCCCAACCATGAAAGAGGGGGATCAGAACGCAAAAACTGAGACACATGAGATATTGCCAAAATGACTATGTTCCGATTCAGAACTAAAGCATGCCATTAGGCTTGAGCGTTGACTGAGGATACTTTTATGTACATTATACATAGTTCTAACAGTAGATCTACCATGGTTTATCGATAAACCATGGTAGATCTACTGTGAGAACAATATTATGTACATACATAAAGTATCCTCAGTCAACGCTCAAGCCTAATGGCATGCTTTAGTTCTGAATCGGATACATAGCCACTTAGGCAATATCTCATGTGTCTCAGTTTTTGCGTTCTGATCCCCCTCTTTCATGGTTGGGGACATGTGCTATGCCACAATATTTCATATTCTTCCATGTAAAATCATCATGTGTCTCTAGGTGTTTAGTCATGGCGTAATTGACATTTATTTATTATTTATTTTTGTGTTTTATAGAGCGCGAACTTGACCCGTAAGGGTATCAGAGCGCTTTACAAGGTTTACAGAAGTGAACAAAAAGGCTTAGAAATACAGAAGTATACAAACGATTGGAGAGGGGCAGGGGTGCTGCGTACATAGGGGATAGAGGGACACGTGTGTAAGGCTTAAAATTACAGTCAATCAGTACAAGGCCCCACTGTTTATTGGTGGAGTGAGTAGGTAATCTGAGGGAAGGGCGATAGTCGTAAATTAATCAGGCTCTCTGTGGTGGTTGAAGGCAGAGATTAGGCGAGGAATTTACCCATGAGGAAAGTTTTGGCATCCTTTTGAAGCGTGCCAGAGAAGGGATTCTTCTGATGGCGGGTGGGAGAGAGTTCCAAATTCTTGGTGCGGCCCTGGAGAAAGCCCGATTGTAGTTTTTTTTTTTTTCGAGAACGGGCAGGTTGGAGCAAGAGGTCTCTGGCGGACCGGGAGTTCCTGCTTCCTCCAGATACCACTAGTTTCTGTGCTAGATAAGCTGGGGAGTTTGTGTATAGAGCCTTGTGTGTAATGCATGCCAGTTTCAGCTGTATTCTGGCCTCGAGGGGAAGCCAGTTCAAAGCTTTCAGATGTGGAGAGATGTGGTCGAATTTCCTTGTGCCGGTAAGTAGTCTGGCGGCTGCGTTGAGGCAGGCTTTTAAAGGTGCCAGGGAGATCTTGGGTAAACCCGAGAGGGTGGAACAGCCATATTCCAGTCTAGAGATGACTAGTGCTTGGACTGCCATTTTTAGGTCGGGAGCATCGATGAAGGGTTTCAGCTTCCTTAGGTAGCTCAGGTGGAACCTGGCTGATTTAGCCATCGAGTTGATGTGGTCCCGCATGTTCAGGTTGCAGTCGAGGATTATTCCCAGAGATTTGGCCGAGTCCACGATGGTCGGTGGGCAGTTTAAGGCTGTGATAGCCTTGATCCACATCTGAATCTCCGGGTTGGTTTTTGTAGGGGAGATTAGGAGAAATATGGTTTTCTTTGCGTTGAGTTTGAGTTGGTTGGAGGCGAGCCATTGGACAGTCACTTTCAGGGCCTCGTTCAGGGATAGAATATCCTCGAGAGATGAAATTTTGATGTATATTTGGGTGTCGTCCGCGTACATATGGTAGGAGATGTTAGCGGTGCGAAGTACTTCAGTAAGCAGCTCTAAGTAAAGATTGAAGAGGGTGGGGGACAGGGTTGATCCTTGCGGGACTCCAACCGTGACCGGGGAGGGAGCAGATAGGTTGCCGTTAATTAGGAATCTCTGTGATCGGTTGTGGAGGAAGGACCTAAACCATTCTAAAACAGAGCCATTCAAACCCATCCTGAGTTTGAGGCGTTCAAGTAGTTTTTCATGGTTGACCGTGTCGAAGGCCGAGGATAGATTTAGGAGGATTGAAAGGCAGGTTTTGCCTTGGTCAACGGCTTGGAGGGCATCGTCCATAATGTGGAGCATGGTAGTTTCAGTGCTGTGCCCAGGTCTGAATCCAGATTGGAAGTCATCGAGTAGGTGGAAGTTGTTGATGTGTTGACTTAGTTGCTGTTGTACACACTTCTCTAACACTTTGGCTAACAGAGGGTTGTTGGAGATAGGTCTGAAGTTGTCAGGGAGGCTGGATCCAGCGACGTTTTTTAAAATGGGGAGGACTTGGCCGGCTTTCAGAGAATCAGGAATCGATCCCTGCCGGAGAGAGGCGTTGATTATTGCAGTCCAGCTAGGAACAATGGATTGGGTGGCAGCAGCGAGGCAGTTGGATGGGAGCGGGTCATTAAAGTGATTATTCGGGTTTAAGGTAGAGAGGATTTTAGAGACGGAGTCTTCGTCATAGTACTTGAAGTCGGTCCAGCGTGCTTGATTTTTAGGTGAGGCCAGTGGGGGCAGCGCGGAGAGAGGGGCAGGTCAGGAAGCGGTTGAGAATATGTAGCGGCACTGAGTTCATTTCCTAAGGCTGTGATTTTATCAGCGAAGAAAGAGGAGAATTCCTCAGATGATATTAGAGATTTGGGAGTTTCTTTCGGGGTTTTAGCCAGTTTATTGGATTGGTGTTTGACCAGTTCAAAGAGCTTGCTGGGTCTATTCTTGGCATTCCCCAGTTCCGATCTGAAGAATTCTTTTTGAGTTGAGGATGTTCTTGTTGTAGGCGTTTCTCGCCTGGCGGAGAAGTTTTGATGCGCGGCAGAGGGGTGCTGTCTCCATATTCTTTCAGATTGCCGGAGGGATCTCCTCTCCATATTGAGGGATCCAGTGAACCAGGGGTTTCTGTCTTTGATTTGTGTTCTTTTTAGTTTTAGTGGGGCTAGGTCATCCAGAATGTTCGATATAGTCGCTGAGTAGCGATCATTCAGGTCACTGACCGTTGTTATATGCGAGGGGGAGGTCAGATTTACAGCGAGCCTCCAGTTTCCTGTGGTCAAGGTTCTTGGTGTCTCTGACCATTGTTTGACATCCTTGTTTGATACCGCTTTGATATGTTCAAGTATTCTTTTCTTTAGAGGGCAGATGGTACTTCCTATATACTGTTTTCCACAGTCACAGGTGATCAGATACACCACATAGTTGGTTTCACACATGATCTTATGTGTAATAGTAAATTGTTTGCCTTTAAAATCTGTCAGATGTTTTACATTTTTGCTAATTTTACAGGCTTTACATTTGTCACACCTTGTGAATCCTTTTTGATGGTTTGATAGCCATGTATTGTTGTTAAATCTCGAAAAATGGCTTCTAATGAGTTTGTCCTTAAGAGACTGTGCTTTCCTGAATGAGATGTCAACATTTTCACTTAAACTTTTTCCAATATCCAGATCTTTTTGAGTATGTACCAATATTTGTTCAAGATTTTCCTAATTGGGTTATGTTCTTTGTTATATTTCATGACAAGTCTAATCTTGTTATTTTTCTCTTCTTGTTTAGATGGAACATGTGTTTTTGTTGATGTTTCTGATTGTGTAAGATTTTCAGTTCTTCTTTTCCCTTCTTCAATGTCACATCTTTTGTATCCTCTTTGTTTGAATTTTTTGGCTGTTTCTTCAGATTTTTCTTTAAATATATTGTCATCTGTACAGTTTCTTCGCATCCGCAAAAATTCCCCATATGGAATGCTTTTCTTTTAATGGTCAAGGATGGAAACTCATTCAATGTAAAATACTATTTGTGGCGGTGGGTTTGCGATAAACTATAGTTTACTACAAACATGCAGGACAGCCCTGGGAGTTTCCTTTTCCCCAAGCTACGCAAATTTGACCATGGGATGGTGGGAGAGAACAGTGGCTTGGGGAGAGGGCAACAAACTATATACAGAAAAAGTGCACCTGTGGCTGCGATACATAGACGATTTATTTATCATTTGGAATGGTACAAAAAATGAATTCCAAGAATACTTCTCATGCTTGAACCAAAACAATGTTGGCCTTTCCTTCACATGTAACATCAGTGAAAAGGAGATGCAATTTTTAGACCTCACACTCTACATTGAGCATGACCAAATAAAAACTACAGTTTATCGCAAACCCACCGCTACACATATTATTTTACAAGTAATGAGTTTCCATCCTCGACCATTAAAAAAAGCATTCCATATGCGGGTCCTTGTTTGTGTAGAGCCTTGTGTGCGTGGGTCAGCAGCTTGAATTAGCATCTCTTCTGTACAGGGACCCAGTGGAGTTGCCTGAGATGGGGTGTGATGTGGGTTCATTGGGGAAGGCCGAGGATGAGTGCTGAGGGCTTGTGTCATGGTGCATCACATGTGTAAGAGTAGCCACTTGAAGACCTTATGTAGCATGCACAGAGTTAGGAAGAAGGCGGAGGAGATGGCGTCGTTATGTGATTTAATGGTGAGCTTGTTGTCAATGATGATTCCTAGGTTTCTGGCGTGCTCGGAGGGAGTGGGCGTGAGTCCTAGGTCTGATGGCCACTAGGAGTCTTTCCATGTGTTGCTGCTGTTGCCAGAGATCAGTTCTTCCATCTTCTTGTCTGTGTTCAGTTGCAGACAGTTGTTCTTCATCCAGTAAGAGACATTTGTCATGCATCTGTGAAAGTTGGTTCTGGTGCGATCGTTGGTGAGTGAGAGGATGAGTTGGGTGTCGGCCGCGTAGGAAATTATGTTGAGACTGTAGGATCTGATGATATTGGCAAACTGGATCATATATGTGTTGAAGAGCGTGGGGTGGAGGCATGATCCCTGGGGGACACAGCAGGTGATCTCCTTGGGTTCAGAGGTGAAAGGTGGGCGGTGGATCCTCTGAGTTCTTCCGGTGAGGAAGGAGGTGATCCATTTGAGTGCGTCCCCTTGGATGCCGATGTGGTGGAGTCTTTCGATCAGCGTGTGGTGAGATACGGCGTCGAAGGCTGCCGATAGGTTGAGGAGGATTAAAGCTGCTGTTTCTCCTCGATCGAGGAGGGTTCAGATGTCGTCGGTGGCTGCGATCAGGTCAGTTTCAGTGCTGTGATTGCTGCAGAAGCTGGATTGAGAGGCGTCGAGTAGCTGGTTCTGCTCCAGGTGTGTCATGATTTGATTGTTGCTGAATCTTTTCCAGTACCTTCACTAGGAATGGGAGCAGGGAAATTAGGTAGTAGTTTTTGAGTTCGTTGGGGTGGGTGGAGGGTTTTTGAGTAGTGGTCTGACTTCTGCATGTTTCCAGGCATTGGAAAATTCTGCATGGGGATAGAGGTGTTGAGTAGGGTGGTGAGAACCTGCCAAATCCTTTGGTTTCCAAAGTTGGAAATGTGGTGCAGGCATGGGTCTGTGGGAGCTCCCAAGTAGATGGATTTCATTGTTGGGCTGGTGTCCTGGGTGGAGAGGATGCTCCAGGTGGTCAGTGTGTGGTTTGTGTCGGTTACGGTGGTGGTGTCTATGTCGAGGAAGTCCGCTGGTGTGGGTTGGGGGTTTGAAGTTTCTGGTTATGGTTGCAATCTTGTTGTGGAAGAAGTGGGTGAGGTTGTCGCACAGCTCCTGTGAGGGTATGATGTTGTTTTCGCTGGCAGCCGGGTTGGAAAATTCCTTAACAATGTTGAAAAGTTCCTTGGTGTTGTTGGCGCTGGTTTCGATGTGTGTGGCAAGGGCTGTCTTCTTTGTTGTCCTCAGTCGGTGGAGGTAGAGGGTGAGGGAGGTCTTGAAGGCTGCCCGGTCGGAGGTGTCCTTGCTGGTGTGCCATCTCCTCTCCAACTGTTTGCTGTCCTGTTTCGCTGTTCAGAGTTCTTGGGTGTACCAGCTGGCCATTTTGGAGGATTTTCTCTGGATGTTTCTCTTGATGGGGACAATGCTGTTTTCATAATTGGTGATCCAGGTGTTGAAGTTTATCCACTTCTTGTTTGAAGTTGGTGGAGGTAGCAGGGTTGGAGGTGCTGAGGGCATTTTACTCAGTTGGTCTCTGAGATTTTGTTCCACCTCCCAGGGGCATTGGTTATCTTGGGGGTGACAATTCAGGGGCTGGAGATGCTGAAGTGGACAATGGAGTGATCCGTCCATGTGAGTTCTGTAACATGGTTGTATTTGGCGCGGTTTCTGGAGGTGAAAATTGGGTCCAGTGTGTGTCCTGTGGTGTGTGTAGGGTTGTGGATGATCTGGATCAATCTGAGGGTGCTCATACTGTTGTGGAGGTGTGCAGCGTTTTTGTCATTGGGGTTGTCAAATTTAGGTCGCTGAGAAAGATGTGGTCCCTGGAGTCTAAGGCTAGGGGCACAATGAAGTCTGCGATGGGGTTGCAGAATCTGGAGCGCAAGCCTGGGGGTCAGTATGCAAGGGTGCCTCTGATGGTTGTCTTGTCGTCTGTGTGGAGCTTGAAGTTTAGATATTCCATGGGGGTGGTGGTGTTGTTGGTGTTGGTGGTATCCTTTATGGTCTCTTTGTGGATGATGGTTGTTCCTCCTCCCGGCTTGTTGCTGCGGTCCTGGTGAGTGATTTTACATCCGTAGGAGATCCCTGTGGCAATTTCTGTGGGGGAGATGTGGGGTTGAGCCAGATCTCACTGAGGAAGACAATGCCAGGTGCGAGGGTGGTGATAAGGTCCCATAATTCAGGAAAATGCTTGCATAGTGAGCGTGTGTTGAGAAGGGTGCATGTGAGCTGGTGATTTTGTTCAGGTCGTATCTGTGGTTTTTGGGGTGTGGCTGGTCAGTTGGCTGGTGTGTGTGCAGTGGCAGTGGGTGCAGGTGGAAGGTCCTACCGTGGAGCGTGGGTCAGTGTTTGTTGCGGTGTCCGGGGTCAAGGGTGTAGAGCTCGGCGATGGTGTATCTTCGGGAGTGGGAGCGCCAGGAGTCCTAGTGCTGGGTGTGGTCCAGGTGCAGATGGGCACAGACAGGCTTGCCTTTGGCTAGCCTTTGGGGGCCAGCAGCACACGTGCTGCAAGCGTCCGCTGTGCAGTCACTCTGCGGCCTGCATTAAGGAGGTCCTGGGGTGGGGGCTTCTGTTGGTTGGTAGAACGGTGAGTTGGAAAACCCAGCTGGAAAACCTGGGCAGCTGCGGTGTCCCTGGATCAGTCGGGAACAAGCAAGAACTGGAGACCACAGGCAAGTGGCAAGCTAGGTGTCCATGTGCCTACTGATGTGGTTGCACTGTGGCCTGCATTAAGTAGGTCCTGGGGTGGGCGGGGCTTCTTTTGGCAGGAAGAACGGTGAGTGGGAATACACGGTCGAGAAAACCCCAGCAGGAAAACCCAGGCAGCTGCGGCGTAACTGGATCAGTCTGGAACAAGCAGGAACTGGAGGCCACAGCAAGTGGCAAGCTAGGTGTCCAGGTGCCTACTATCCCAGCACGGAACTCTGTGTCATCATCAACCAATCGCAGAGCAACAGTACACCAACCGTCCAATCTCAGCATGGCACACTATGATGTATCTCTCACTCCTCGTAGCAGTTCACCCTCCTTTACAATTTTCTTCTACAACAGTAAGCAAGCACAATGAACAGATAACTTTTGTCTGCTTCACTAAAGAAAGTCAAAGAAGTTCATTCATTCAAGAAACAATCGTAAAATAAGATTTGAATACCCTCCAACGTTCCTACACTACACACACACACAAATTAAATCTCGACCAGTGGGAAATCACTCTGATTAGGATTCCCCTTTACGCAATAGGCTCCACTATTACCAATGAGTATTAGTACAATCACAACAGCTTTATAGCTCTCAGTTTCCTGGTGACCAAATACTTTTTCCATCTGCTTTTGTGGAACCATTTTTTTAAGGTTTGCATGCACAGCGCTGTGCTTGTTTTTATTTTTAAAGTGCTGGCTTTTCTATTCGGAGACTTCTGTTTCACTTGCGCTGTAAATTTGATTTCTTACACGAGGCTCACTTCACCACTGCAGTGTACAAACCCCCTCAATGCGGCCCCCCTCTCATTGGAATGGTGGTCTATGGCTACGTTGTGCTTGTTCAATGCTACACTAAGAGAATGGACTTAGATGAACTAATGCGAAACACACTTAGAAGATTGTAACTTTGATTATGTATTTTACTCATTGCTTATTACTCATTATCTCAATTTGACATTATGGTTTCTGAAGCTGATTAATTTGCACAGACCAGTATAACAAGACGTTCATTTAAATATGGCCAACACACAGTGCACCATTTAACCGCATGAAAAAGAAAAGTCTTTAGTTTATGTTCATCACTACCTGGGCATTAATATGAGGCAGAAACAATATGGCGAGCATGGAGTTGAGAGGAGATCAAGTGGGAAAACAACACCTCCTACCTAGGGGTGACACTTGACTCCAAACTCAACTGGAGAAACCACATAGAGAAGACTTGTCAGAAAGCATCAACCAAACTGGCTGCATTGTATCCACTTCTGAGTACCAAGTCGATGCCTGTGCGGAGCAAGGTACGCGCAATCAGCACAATTATTGGGCCAACAATGACATATGCTTCACCAGTGGAGTGGTTGCCATCCGAAGTACACGGCAAGGCCTTACGGATAGCAGCAGGTGCTCCTTGCTTCATAAGAACAGCAGCCCTCCACAGAGATCTAGGCATTGAGAAGTTGGACGACCATCTCCGCAAACTCAATGAAAAATTCTACAATAGATTAGATCAAAAGGAAAGCCCACTGATCAAGAAACTTGCTGACATTTCTGCAAACCCGTTTGACCGCAATCTGCGGCCTATCACAGCACTGACCGTGTGAACCAACTTCACCTGTGACAAAGTGTCACAGATCAATAAGAAAACCAAAACGGTGACTAAAATTCAAAATGAATGTGAAGTAATGGGGCTACTGCCCCAGTAGCCAAAACACACCACTGTCAGAAGGAATTTGATGGCCAGAGTAGATGTCATGGCGTGCATGGAGTACGCCAGACAAGAGAGGCAGTATTATTCCGAGTGAGCCGGTAAACCCAACACAGCTTTCAGGATCATGACGCTTTGGAGCTTTTAAACATGGCAAAAGTGATAAATGCATGGTTTACTGGTGACTTTTTGTGGGATTATGAGTTGCGATCATTTTGTGTACTACAAACAGAGATTTCCCTTAACACTCACAATGTTTACAAATGCTTGCAACACTCACAATGTGTAAAAATCCCTGCTCACAGACATATGTTATTTTTGTATACTGGTCACCACATTAAAAGTTAGCATAACCCAATGCTTTCGGACAGCATTGAAAATGCAACTGACATTCATTGATAAGACATGCAACCCAGTTCATTATTAAATATGAGAACCACGTTCTTTAGCAATACTGTACAGTATTTTAACAGACACAATTGGTGATTGAAGACTTTATACGGTTGACGGATGCACTTCTCAGTGCATGAGAATGATTTAGACTTCACCTATATATGTGACTCACATTGTTCATAACCTGTCTTAGTGATTCACAGCATAGGAGACTTTGAACAACGATTGATGCTTTTTTTTTATATTCACCTAGCTCTCCCTGCTTGTGATTGCTCACTGGTGCTTCTCTGCCTCTCCCCATCCTGGTTGTCATTATTCATATTTTAACTTTTTTCCCCCAAGGACCCAGCAGCTGCTCATTTATGTTTTGGTGTTCCCACGTAATGTGCATTTATAAAATGATGGTCATGTTGAAGTGGTAATTACATACTGCAGAATAACGTTGAATAAGCATTACAAAATGGCACTCATCCAGACAGTGAGGTCAGCCCCAGCACTCTTTGGGGCATATCTACAATAAAGTGGCAAAGCGTGCCGTTAAGCCAAGAAGGCTAATGACACGCTTCGTCACTTTAAAACGCAGGGCTGCACCATATTTACTAGAATATGGTTCAGCCCTGCGTTTCCTCCTCTGCTAGCGATAACTTTAGCTGCCTAGCGCCAATGCAGGCACCTTTGCACCCTAGTGCAAGGGTGCCTGTGTTGAGGGGAAGAATGTTTATGTGCAAGAAGGGCCCCTTTCCTGCACATAAACAATCTTTAAATGCCGTTTTGTAACTTGTATGTGTGATAGAAGTTGCAAAACGGCAGTTTTTAAAAATGATTGTTTTTATGCAGGAAGGGGGACCTTCCTTCCCATAAGCAATCATTGGCGTTTTGCTGTTTCTATGTGTGCTGCAAAACGCAGCACACATGGAAACAGCAAAAACGAGGAGAAATAAAGCATTTCTCCTCATTTCGTCTGTTAAAGACCAGGTTTTCCCTGGTCTTAATTTTGGCGCTGCCTCCTATATTCACTGCTCTTGTAAATAGGGGGCAGCGTCAAAATCAATGGGTGTTGCGTGTCGAACGCCCACCACAACACCCATTGCCTGCCCCTTTCACGCTAAGTGTAGCATGAAAGGGGGCCTTATTTACAAGGCAGTGCTAAGCCACGTTAAGTGTCTTAACGCTGCCTTGTAAATAAGGTGAAGCTCCTATCACCTCTACAATGTCACTAAAAGTGACGATGTGGTGGCGATAGGGGCTTGTAAATATGCCCCTTTGTTTTACACATTCCGTGTGGCCAACTGGGGAGTACATTGTCTAACGCAGCATCCTTCTGCTTGAAAGATCGTCTCCAGGGGTTCGTTTCTCGTCTCATTTGAATGTGGACGCGTTTTCCTCCCTGTTTTATGCCTGAACAGTTAATAAAAAAGTAGTATGGTATAGCGCTGTGCATTAAACATTTCCCTATACTGTTATCATTACCCAATCCGACAGGGAAGTCTTTTGCTTAAAAGGATGAGTCGCCATCTTTCAGAAATAAAACGTGCAACCTGAAGAAAACACGCACAGTAGAAAACTTAACTTGCAGAGTTATCTTAATCACGTCTTGTTTTAAACATATCGAATGCTGTAATCTGTCCAGTGTTTGTACATTGAATTTCATGCATCCTTTTTCAAGACACTCACAATTTTTTGCAGATATCCAGGATTACACAATCTGGTCAAGGAGGAAGCCAGGGTTAAAAACCATTTTACCTGGTGCCACAGTGGACTGTTAATCTACGAGAACAACCACATTGTACCCTTCATGCCAGCTGGGTTGCACCCAGTCTCAAATGTGGAGAAATGTAATCTTCTGTTTTTTCCTTCTGACTGCAAAAGCCAAGTTTAAAATGATGTGGCGGAAGCTGCTTCAAAAACAATCAATGGTAATTCACCATGAAAGTCTGCATGGATTCCTCAGTGGCGTAACAAACTTTGAGGGGGCCCCCTGCAAGATGCATGGAGGGGCCCCTGCTCCGAACTTTATCAGGAACTGTTTGGCAAAAGTACTGTGCTGAGGGGGCCCCTGCAGCTCGTGGGCCCCCACGCACCGCGGAGGCTGCAGGCGCCTGTGTTACGCCCCCTGGGATTCCTGTTGCTTTCTATTTGAGTTTTGAAGGGTGAGTCCAGATTATTTGGCCCAGTTCGTAAAAAAGGAGACAAATGGTGCAAAGTCCAATAGAAAATATATCTGTTTACTGTTAAAACGCCCCCTGCTGGCAGTTGCCCCGGTGCATAATGGATTACCTCCTCCACAAAAGTTTTTAGACAAAAAGTTAGCGAAAAATGACTGTAAAGCTGGCTTGCTCTGTCATGAGTGGAAACGAGCCAGGACCGCAGAGAGCATTTTTGAAGACATGACTCCTGCACACTATTAACATGGTTAACAAACTAGTAACATGAGGTCTATGCTAGCAGTGAGCTCAAAACTGCCCCTCCTTAAGCAGTATATGCGGCTTTCCCTCAATGAGCATATCCATAATGACCTGAAAGTTAATCAACGTGGGAAAAGCCATTAGGTCTGACTTCATTCTTGAGTCCAGAAACATTTATATTAAGTCTGGGTGGTGAACCCCGTTCCGCTCGCAGAGTTTGCAGAGTTTTCCGCACTCCGCGTTACACGGAGCTTGCAGAGTTCCAAAAACTCCACATAGCGGAGTTTGTTTCTCGCTCGCACTCTTCAACATCAAGTTGGCAAGCGCGAGCAGAAAATCCACCTCCCGGTGAGATTTTTCCTCATTCGCACTTGTCAATGTCAAGTTGGCGAGCGCGAGCGAGGGAAATCAACTTCCCGGTGAGATTTCTCAACACGGGCGGTCGGATTTCTCAATGTGGGTTACCGCGTATGCTACCGACCGCTCGCATTGATAAACCGTCCGTTCAAGTTGAGAAAGCTGCCGCTCAGATAGAAAATCTACTTGAGTGACAGAAAGGAAGCAGCGCCCGCTTGCGCTGTGCATGGTGCCGTTTGCGATCATCTCACAGCGTGGACAAACACCCGGCGCTGAAAATTACTGCAAACAGCATTTTTCTAACGCACTCTGCCGCTTGCGGAGCTCAGCGTAGATTGGGGGAGGTTTTTTTGCACTTTGCGGAGTTCCTGAACTCTGCCCAGGCTTATTTTATATAGTCTGCAGCAGTGAAAAAACCTATACTTTCTATTTACGGTGCACCTGCAAGATGTGTATCTAGTGCTTGCAGGCCTTGAATCAGGACTACCAGAAGTTGCCATTTATATATACAATAGCTTCTGTTACGGGCTTAGCATTAAAGTTCTGTAACATGGGGACTGCGTGGTTTCTTATTTCCTACTAGGCTAGGTTTCTTTCTGCTTCAGTTGCAGGTTTTGTAGGGCAAGCTTTCATATTGTCTTTTGTCCTAAATATTTTCACTAATCACATTGATGTGCAGTGTACTTGATAATTTAAATGGATTACAGGAGCCTTGGATTGACTTGTAATTCTGAAAAGGGCTACTTTTGGAAATGGATGCACAAAATAAGTGAGCCACCTTACTAGGGAAATACTCCGGTCTCTACTGCTGGAGTTTTGTAAATGCTTTTTAGCCATGCAAAATTCTTATATGTCTATCTCTCTCTCTAAATATATATATATATATATATTCACTGAAAAAACCATAGGTTTCAGACACGTTATAGTTAGAAATTAGCATTTAAAAAACCTTTGAAATTCACTGAAAAAACCATAGGTTTCAGACACGTTATAGTTAGAAATTAGCATTTAAAAACCTTTGAAATTCACTGAAAAAACCATAGGTTTTAGGGACAGTTATAGTTAGTTGGACATTGCACTCGTACAAAACCCGTGAAATTCCCCTGTTATAGTTAGTTCAGCTAACTATAACTCGCGCCTTCATAATGCACTGCTGATGACGTCACATATTACATCACTCATGACATGGTCAGTGACATCACTGATGACATCACTGATGACATCTCAAATGACATCACTGATGACATCACTGATGACATCATCCAGTGACTGTGTGTTTCTGTAAAGTTTAAATATGTTTAATATATATAGGGAAAGGCGTATTGAAGAATGAGTGGGTGTATAAGTGTCTGAATGGATGATTTAGTACGTGAGTGACTGACTCTACAAGTGAGTGATTAAACGTATCTTACTGAATGCATGGGTTAGTGACTAAACTGTGTGAATGTCTGTATCCGTCTGTTTGTTGGTGTGTAAGTGGATGCATGGATTTGCGAATAGCTACATGAGTGTCTATATGGGTTATTGATTGGTTCTCTGAGTATCTGTATGGCTGCCTGAGTGTTTGTGTGGGTGGGGTGTGTGTGACTCTATACATAGATGTGTGAGTGGGTGATTCACTGGGTGCATGATTTCAAGAGTGCATCTGTGATGGACTGCTTGGGTGGGTGAGTGTGTGTATGGGTGTGTTAGTGAGTGAATGTATATCTCAGTGGTACATGTGCAAGTAACTACATATGTAAAAGGCAGTATATATGTGTGTTAGAGTATTTAAATGGCTATAAGTGAGAGTGTGTTATTGTGAGAGTGGCTGTATGGATGCGTGTGTGCTTGTATCAGTTATTGTATAAGAGCGTAAGAATGTGCTAGTATTTGTATGAGTAAGTGAGCTGGTGTGTGTATAACTGTATAGGTGAGTAAATGGGTGTGTGATTAATTTTTTGCATGACTGACTAGGTGTGTGAGTACCTCTATGGATGAGTGGCGGTGTGTGAGTGTTTATATAGGTGTATGAGTGCATATGATAGTCCTGTACTGAGTGACTGTAAGTATGAGTGACTGTACAGGTGAGTGAGTGGATGTGTGTGTAGACCTAAGAATCAGTGAGTGGGTATGTAGTTTTTGGTGTTGGAGTGTCTATGGTTTTGAGAATGGCAGTCTGTAATTTAGAGTGGGTGTATCAAAAGTTATATTAGGGTGTGAGAAGATGCATGAAATTATCACATGGATGATGTCATCAGTGATGTCATTTGAGATGTCATGAGTGATGTCATCAGTGATGTCACTGACCATGTCATGAGTGATGTAATATGTGACGTCATCAGCAGTGCATTGCGGGGCGCGAGTTATAGTTAGCTGAACTAACTATAACAGGGGAATTTCACGGGTTTTGTACGAGTGCAATGTCCAACTAACTATAACTGTCCCTAAAACCTATGGTTTTTTCAGTGAATTTCAAAGGTTTTTAAATGC
This sequence comes from Calotriton arnoldi, assembly GCA_963921515.1. Classification (NCBI taxonomy): domain Eukaryota; kingdom Metazoa; phylum Chordata; class Amphibia; order Caudata; family Salamandridae; genus Calotriton; species Calotriton arnoldi. Next base: position 140 of record CAWUFW010027158.1, on the reverse strand, counting down.
TAATTTCTAACTATAACGTGTCTGAAACCTATGGTTTTTTCAGTGAATTTCAAAGGTTTTTTAAATGCTAATTTCTAACTATAACGTGTCTGAAACCTATGGTTTTTTCAGTGAATTTCAAAGGTTTTTTAAATGCTAAT
>CAWUFW010027157.1:0-28582 GCA_963921515.1 Calotriton arnoldi | reverse complement strand
AATGGTATTAGGTGCGCCTCCGACCGGGATCGGAATCGACCCCTATGTGTAAATATTAATGGAAAGGTAGACAAAACATTACATATCTCAATTTTATTAATTATTTTTATTAGAAAAAACAAAAATTGAGAGGTAAATTCAAAATGTAATTGTTTATTAAACATTAGAAAAGTAATCACAAAATATATATATATTCAGTAAAGTATATTTATGACAGGAAAAAAACAGTTTACAAGTATGTATATTTTAACAAGTAAATTATAAACAAACAATTTCAGCAATACAAAAATTGTACTTCACATTTGTTTATATTTTAGAAATGTAAAATGATGCATATGAATATTTTTTCAGCACATTTTATACATTATTATATATTTTTAATAAGTGCTAAATATTGTTTGATATTTCTAACATTTTTACAACTGTTACAAATTTTGGTAAGTTTTTATTAACATTATATTGCAAATATTTGTACAATATATATGAGATAAAAATCACATAGTTTAATTTTGTTATACAAACATAATATATTTTAATTATTAATATTAATATTGAATTATTAATATTAATAATTATCACATTTATTAACAGTTGTACAATTTATATACAAATTAAATATTTTTAGAAAAAACACACAAAAAACATGTTTCAGTATTTGTTGTTTGACATATACATTTTAATAATTATATTAAATATTATTAATTCATAATATTTATTATTATAATTTTACAATATATAAAAACATATAATAACTATAAAAAATCAGGTACATTTTTTAATATTTTATTACAATGTCACATTAATTTATAAACAATTGTACAATATTAAGAAAAGAAAAACTATTTATTTAATACATTTATAGTTGCCATGTTTGTTTGGGGCTTTAATTTAGTAACCGCTCACAGTCGTTTTGTGTCATTTGGGAAGAAAGAAGCTTGCGGTTGGGAGCTGCTTCACGTCTGAGAAGGTAAGAGTAATTTTCTTACATATTATACTGTTTTAAGTTTAATTTGAAGGTAGTAATGTTGTAATTAGTGTGCTTTAAGTTAAGTTTAAGAAGATATGGTGTGTTTAGTGTTTTAGTTAGTTTTTAATGGTTAACGTTGTGTTCCGTATTTGCGGCCTAGTTAGATTTTTACATTAAAGTAGTTATAACATTAGTAGTGTGTGAATACTGTTTATAATCATGTTACATAGGGGCCCATTACGATGGTGGGCGGACTTTGTCCGCCCGCCACCGCAACGGAGCCAGGGACCACCCGCTGACGTCGCGGCGGTCCCGCCAGGCACATTATGATGCGCCCGCCACACTGGCGGGCGCATCCCGCATATTATACATTGCGGCGGGCGGTGCTGTCAGCAGCACCCGCCGCAAGGTACAAAATGCATGTTGTGCTTTTGCATGCACAACGTGACAGGCACCGCGCGGTGCCTGCTACCTTGTGCATGCAAATGCAGGGGGGTACCATAGGTACCCCCCATGTGCACCCACCACCCCCCAACATCCTGGGAGCCCGCAACGGGCCCCCAAATGCGAATACCGCCTGCCTTTTCATGGCGGTAATGCCGCCATGAAAAGGCACCTCTCCGCCTACATCCTAATATAGATGGCGGTGTCTCACAGACACTGCCACCATATTAAGGCCGTTTACCGCACGGTCGACAATTCGACAAGCGGTAACGCGGCGGGCGGTATTTCCATCCGCCGCTGACCCCCCAGCCATGCTAATATGGCGGGGGGTAAATGGGTGGCGGGCGGAGGGAAATGGAGGGCGGATCGCCACCGCCATGCGGGCGGTGGCGATCCGCCCTCCATCGTAATGACCCCCTAAGTGTTTTATGTGTACATTTGTGTGGGTGGGAATGTTTGTTTTTTATTTCTAGGTTTTACTGAGAAGAAGTTTCTGTTAGTTATATTAACTAATAATTATTTCATACTTCCTTAATTTTTCGGTTTTCACGGAGCGGTTCTTAGTTTTCAAATATTTTTCGGGTTTTATATGGTTACCGGATTGTCAATTTTTACCTGGAGGATTAATTTTTTAAAACAGTTGTATTTTTACATTTTATTGGGGTTACTTTTTAATATCTATGGATTGTGGTCTACCTGGATTAGTTTGGAAGATGTGGAATTTTCGTATTACAGTAACGGGAATGGTAAGTGTTTTTAAATTATTTATTTGTGGGAGGGAAATGATTTTAATTTAATTGCATTTGCTGTTTATTTGCTTTACTGTTTAATTAATTTGTCTATATTTATGTCTATATTAATTTATAAAAATATTAGACAAATTAATTAATTTTATTACTTACAAAAAATGCACGGCTTTTATTCCAAAAAATTGTTTCTTCAGAATTGTATAATTAAATTGTTTGTGTGTTTTATAGTAGAGTTTTGGCTATCATATTTAAGTACTCTAGGCCTTTTGTGGAAGGATATAGCTGAACTTGCTGTTGGAGATACTGATACATTTGATTAGTTTGTCTAGATAGTTTTGGTTTTAATTGGATAACAGATTGTTGCATTCTGAGTTCTTGGAAGCTTTGTTCTTTTTGTATAGCTAGTAATAGTTTATGTAGGGTAGGAGTGCTTCGTCCTGTAGAAGATAGGAAGGCATTATGCCAACCCTCAACTGCGTTGTTTGTTTTAGCTTCTTGGTTAAGTGTAGTTAGGTACACATTCCACCAAGGAATTTGAAATTTAGGTTGTCGTCTATAGCCTGATCTGTGTAATCTCCCCACCCAGGTATCCTCAAAATAGTCTAGGAGGGGAGATAATTTTTGTTCATTTTGTTGGTAAAATGGACTTTCAATTAGAAAGGTTATAATGCTCAGCCACATCTGTCACTGGCACATAGGCCAGGGCAATTAGATTTTTAATTTGGTATGCAAAGCTAATATTTGTAGCATATTCTACACTAAGGGGCACATTACGATGACGGGCGGACAAAGTCCGCCGGCCACCGTAGCGGTGAATGGGACCGTCCGCCATAGGAGCGGCGGTCCCGCCGCGAGTATTAGGATGCCACGGTGGCGGTGGCATCCCCTATTCCCAACATTGTGGCGGGCGGTGTTCACAGCACCGCCCGCCACAATGCTGGGAATGCATGTTGTGCATTGGCATGCACAAGGTGACAGGCACTGCACGGTGCCTGCCACCTTGTCCATGCCAATGCAGGGGGGTACCATAGGTACCCCCCATGTGCACCCCCCCAACATCCTGGGGGCCCGCTACGGGCCCCCAACTGCGAAGACCATATGCCTTTCCATGGCGGCGTTGCCGCCATGGAAATGCTGCTCTCCGCCACCATCCTAATATGGATGGCGGTGTCTTGCAGACACCGCCACCATATTATTGCCCTTTTCCGCCCGGTCCCCTGTTGGACCGGCGGACGGTCTTTCCGTCCGCCGGGCTCCTTCCCGCCATTGTAATGTGGCAGAGGGGAAATGGCATGCGGGCGGAGGGGAATGGCGGGCGGATCGCCACCGCCATACGGGCGGTGGCGATCCGCCCGTCATCGTAATGACCCCCTAAGAGCAGATTTTTGTAGATGTCTCCATAAACATTGATTAAAATGGAAGTAACATCCTTGTATAGATGTGTGGGGGTACAATTTAAGGATAGTATTTATCATAGCTTGCTCAAAGTCGATTATTATTCTTTGAGGAAAAAGTTGTTTGTTTCTTGCTTTATTTTACTTAACATTTCAGTATATGTTGCATTCTGTTTATTTGGTAATAATGCATAAATAAAGGGAATGCAACTGTTATGATATTGGCCATGGATACTATAAAGTTGGTAAAATGGTTTGGGGCATATTGTAAATGTCCCATCCATCATCCATGTTTGGCATTGTTGAAGTTTAGTTATATTGTTTGCTGTACCAAACATAATAATTCTTTTATCTTTGCTTTTATTGTCGTAGAAAATAAAAGGTTCATCACTGTGTGTTATACCTAGCTCGGGGGAATTATGACCTCTTCAAACTTTTTAGAAGTTGGTATTGTGGTTGTTGTTGCTTTTTTCGTTCTAGCTATAGTTCTTTTTATTGAACTAATGGATGGTAATTGACCTCTTGCTTCTTTGGGTACTTTAGGCAAAATTTCTTTAAGTATAACACTTGTAGGTGTTTGTGAGCTAGTACTTAATTCTTTTATATTGTCAAGGGTTGCTCTCACTTCAATTTCAGAAACATTAGGCAGATGGTTATGTTCTCAAGTGCATAATACAGTTGTTTCCCTGGTAGTAGCACGACCATAACATTTATTGGAATAATATTTTGAACATTTCCAATTCACTTTCAGGCCAGTTTGCTTCTCTTGGGTGTACACATACCCCATGTAACATAATAAGAATTTCCCTTTCTGAGATGTAATAAATTGGGCACCTTTAGTCATTGTGAGTTGTAAAATTCTATAAAAAATATATATATGAACATATATTAAAAAAGATAGTATACATGTGTATATGTTTAAAAAGAAAACATTTTTTACATATACTTACCAAGTGCTATTAAGTTCACTTTCAAAGGAGGTGTTATTTCTTTTAATAAATGCTGTTTGTTCGTAGTTTTCTGTGGAAGGAAAATAAAGCATATTTTATTTGATGTTTTACATTTGTACATGGGGTGGTATTGGGTTTTAGGATAGATTATACCTTTATTACCATTTTTGTTAGATTTTACTAAGGCTTTTAAAAGCTCTAAAATTGGAAATGGGGTTTCTTTGGTGTTTAGGATACATAAGGGGTTTAGTTTTATTTTACTTGGATTTTACAAAGGCCTTTTAAAGTATACTTACTATGGGGGTCATTAGCATGGCGGGCGGACTTTGTCCGCCCGCCATGCCCCTGGGAAATAGGACCGCCCGCAATGCATGCGGCGGTCCCGCAGATGCCATTAGGATGCGCCCGCCACACTGGCGGGCGCATCCCGCATTCCTGACATTGCGGCGGGCGGTGCGGAAAGCACCCCCCGCCGCAATGCCAAAAATGCAAGTTGTGCATTTCAATGCACAACGTGACAGGCACCGCGCGGTGCCTGCCACGTTGTACATTGAAATGCAGGAGGCACCATAGGTACCCCCATGTGCACCACCCACCCCCCCAACCCTCCGGGGGCCTGCAACGGGCCCCCAATAGCAATTACTGTATGCCTTTCCATGGCGGCAACACCGCCATGGAAAGGCACACCTCCGCCAGCATCATAATATGGATGGCGGTGTCTTGCAGACACCGCCACCATATAATGCCCCTTTTCCGCCGGTCGACGAGTCGACCGGCGGAAAAGCGGCGGACGGTCTTTCCGTCCGCCGGGGTCCCCCCCGCCATAGTAATATGGTGGGGGGAAAATGTGTGGCGGGCGGAGGGAAATAGCGGGCGGATCGCCACCGCCATACGGGCGGTGGCGATCCGCCCATTATCATAATGGGCCCCTTTGTTAGTTAGATGTTTTTGCGAGGTAAAATCCTTTTTCTTGTTCTTTGCAGTAATATCTGTAGTGGAAATATAAGTAGATAAAATATATAAGTTAGTAATTTTAGTTAGCAATTGAAAATTGTGTTAAATTTTAATTTGACTGCTTATTTAGAAATTGTCATTTACTTACTTTTTTCCAAGTGTAGTAGGCTTGAATTTGATGCAGTTTTTGCTTGTGGTCAAAATCCGCCAGAGTTTCACCTTTCACAATTTTTTGGGTTTAAGGTGTAAAATAAGAATGATTTTTCTTCCGTTTATATAGTGTCTTTTTAATTGTTTGTTTAATATTATTGGTTTATTTCGATCTTCTGTATTTCTATTGGTTAATTTTTAGTTGGTTTCTTGGTTTGGTAATTGTTTTCCTTATATGGAAAACGCTAATTAAGAGTAATTTTTTTTTTGGGGTGAGGTAGGAGACGTTAAACTAATTATATTTTAATAAATTATATATAAGATGCATTAAAATGTTTTAATATGTTGCAAGTATATATTGTAAATTAATATTATAAGTGTGTTTATTATGTTATCATTTATTTCTGTTGTTATATTTTTGATAGTTTTGTTTTTGTTTTATTTAATTTAACATGTATGTTTATGCATTTTATAGTATTTATGGTGTTTAAAGTAATTATTTTATGTATTATTGAGTTGTCGATATATTTTTAAAAACGATAATATTGATGTCTATATTTTTGTAGTCGATATTTTAGACATGTTCTATATTTATTTAGAAGCGTCGATATTGTAAATAGCGATATTTATGTGTGCGATATTTGTGTTGTCGATATAGTTACTTTATGATATTGTGGTATCGATATTTGTGTTATTTTTTAATTAAGTATACAACATCGATATTTTTGCCATCGATATTTTTGCCATCGATATTTTTGTAGTTCGATAATGTGACTTTCGGTATTATGTCAGTGATTCCACCCCTATGGCAGGCCTTAACCATCCTGTAGGCAGGGTGCTGGGTTTTATGTGACAGGGTGCCCATGCATGAGCAGAGCCCCTCTGCAGCCTTCGGAACCACTATTCCGGGGTTGTCTGTGATGCAGCCAACCATATACTCTGAAGTGCATTATAACCTCGCGGTAAATGCTAACTTTAAAATGGCTGCAAAGAATTATGTTGTGTTTGGTGTCAAACACCTTGGAATCATACCTCCACACCAGTAACTGGTGTGGGAGGTATGATTCCTCCCTCCTAGAGGGAGAAATATGACAGCACCGGTACACCCGGTACCAGCTTCACAGAGCCCTGGCATCACAAAATGGATGCTGCCAGCCACAGACACGAGTCTGCCCTCCTGCTGCTGGACAAAACTCCGCCAGGGGAGGCTGGACAATAGGTTTCCTGTCACAGGGAGGTGTGACCACCTCCCAGACAGGCTTTAGTGTATTGGGGCTGGGTGGGTGCACTCTCAGAGTGCTTTGATGTCTACACTGGGGGCACATTTGGTGTCCCTGTGCATAGTCCAGCTCAAACCGGTTGTTGGGGCTATCAGCCCCTGCTCTGGTGTGAAACTGGACAAAGGACATGGGTGTAGCCACCCCTCTGTCCTGACCCTCCCATAGGTGGGTCCCCAGAGTTTGTCCCACCCCTTCCTTGGGTATAAAGTAGGAACCCCTGACTACAGGACTTTAGATATTACCTGGACTAAACTCTGCTACAGAAACCAAGTAACCTTCGACGATCTACGCTTTGTTGGACGACTGAAGAATCTCCCTTGGAGTAAAGGAGTTACTCCCCTGCAAGGCAGGCACCTCAATGCATCTGACCGGTTTGCATCTACGCAGCTCCCGGTGGACTCCGAAGATTTTGCAACACAGGAGGTGGGTTTCCAAGCTTCCCCGAGGCCGACTAGTGCTCTCAGCAAACCTGAGACCCGCAGCCCTCGTGGGGACCGTGCAACCCGAACCCCTGGACACCGTGCACATTTGCAGCAGCATATGCTTATAGGCAATCCCTGAGGCTGTGCTTTGGGCTACTTGTAGTCCAAGCCCCAAGCAGTGTTTTCACTGAAGATTACTGGCCTACACTTCACGAGTGGCCCGTGGGCTGGTATTGTGTGATTCCTCTCAAGGTCCCTTTGCGATCCCTGGTCTGTTGACCTGTGGGTCCCTGAGAAGGCAACTTTAACTTTCAGTGGGCTTTCCTGGTTGCTCCAGATGTGCCCTGACTCTCCATTGCTTGGGGAGTCCCCAGGACCTTGCTGGTCCTCACAGAAGCATCATTACTCTGACCGTGTGGGTTGCAGTTGCCAAGGCTTGTTGGTCTCCAATCCGGAAACTGACCCCTCAGCACTCAACATACTTTGTGGGACAGCTCACCTGCGGATCCTGGTCATCGTTGACATCTCCTGGTCCCCGTGGCTGCAGAGTCAAGCTTCACCTCTTCGCACCTGAAGCACCCGACATCGGTGGCCATTTGATTGCTCCGCTCCTGGTCACGTGAAGTGACCCAGACTTTGTCCCCTCTGCTTTCAGGCTCTTCTCATCTCCGATCCAGGCTTGGGTCACACCGGACACTTTTCTTCTCCACGGCAGCAGCACTTCTTCGCATCACGCCATTGAAAACGACGAGGGTTTCCGACACCACTTGACCCCTATGCACCCGGCTTCCCTGGGCTAGGTAACACGGGTACTTCGGTACTCACAAGGGTGCTGGCCTTAGAACCTTCTAAGTTTAACTGGGTTTGCTTGAAGTCCTCTCCGAAGTGTCCTTAAACTCTAAATTTCCAACCGCGACTTTCCTATAGAGTTGTACAGAGCTCGCGTCTGTGTTCCCACACTGCACCCGTCCTCCGTGGGTCCCCTGTGTCACTACCTTGGGTGGTTCCTTGGGGTCCCAGCGATTCTATGTGCTTTAGGCACTGTGTCTAGTCAAGTCGTGGTTTTTATACCACTTTCTAGTATATGGTTTGGTCTCCCCCTGGAGCCCACTGTGTATTGTGCTATTTACTGTCGTTCTAGTACTGTAATATGGTGTGCCTTTTTCTCTAATCTCATAAAGAGGTTAGTAGAGAGTGTTTAGTAATAAATACATATATTTTATATATACCTTGTGTGGTTCTCCTTTCATTTGGTCATTCAAGAGGTTATATACTGGTAAAACAAGCTGCTTTACATTCCTTCAAGACTTAGCCTGAAGGCTGCTCTCCACAGCTACCACTAGGATAGCTTTCTATAAAGGTTGTCTTTAACCTAATCATCAATAAGGGTCGTTTGGACTGGTGCAAGGTGCCCACTTTAATTAGTGGACAGCATATACCAGGCCAACTTCTCACATAATGCACAAGAATGGTGACAAAAACGCACTTCAAACATCTGAGTACCCTCTCTGTATCCACAACAACCCCAGAATTAGCCCAGATCATAGGCCCATAGTTAACATCTTGAAGCACAGGTAATAAATCTTATAATTTCTTGACTCATAAAGATGGGCTTGGATATGTATTGGAGTCCACCCTCTATACCTCCAGGAGGGGACTCTCGGCTCACTTAGTTATAGGACTTCGAGAATGTACTGTGGGACATCAGGTGGAATATTTTTTTTTTTTTACTGAGTTTTAGATAGCGCAAACTTGACCCGATGGTATCAGGTATCAGAGCGCTTTACACGAGCACCAGTTGCGTTAAATGAGGACGCATTCATTTTTGTTAGGCACGGGGAGATTGAGTGATTTGCCCAGAATCACAGGATGTTGCGCATCCTTGCCGGGACTCGATCCCGGTTCCCCAGATTTGAGGTTGACCGCCCTAGCCGTTAGGCCAACTCCTCTCCTCATTTAGTAACTATCCACTAGCTTGGGCATAGAGTGTATCTAGTATCCAATGACAGGGGACTGCGACTCCAACTCATGTACCCCCACTAGGGTTATGTATTGTCTCATCACAGTCCCTAATGTATGGATCGTCATATTTGACACTCACTCCATATTCACTTCCCCCATGCAGCAACATTCATTCAGTCGATGGATTGATCTCCTGTGTCCCGGTAGGTGATACGAAGGTCGTCATTTGGGTCGAACCTATGGTGACCTCTCCCGTCTGTTACTAGCAAAGGGGACCCCCTCTAAGGGAAACTAAGGTCAGGGAGAAGAGGGGAAAACAACTGAAAAATTATATAAGACAAACTCCCTCGCGACCTCTATTTCTTTAACTATTTAGAAGGTATCTAGTATGGGCGAAACATTGTTGTATACACAATTCAACACTTCAACAGTATAATTTGTTTGTCATAGTTTTATTATTCATAACAATTATATCAAAATACATTTAGTTTTTTTCATTTTTTTATAAGACAATAAAAACATACATTCTCATTTATATTTAGTTTTTCTTCCTATACATGGCTGCACACTACCAACACGTGGTAGGCTTAATATACCATATTACTCCGGACCCCTAAATAATAAAATGGTACAAGACAGTTTTCTTTGTGTCAATTCACAAACTCACTCAATCACAACCACACACATTCATACATCACCCAAAACCAATATTCATATCTGGATCATGGAGAGACTTAGAACTAATTAGTCTCCACAGCCCTGTCGGATGAGCTGGTACAACAGGGTATGACCATAAGGTCGACGCGCGTTTCGGTGGATTAGAAACTGATGGAAAACCACCTTCCTCAGGACCATGCCAAATAGAGTGGTTTATTACAACCAACCAAGGGGTACAGAGGGTGTAATTATACGCCTCAAATCTTGAAAATGCCGGCACTGTCGGGTTAGGACACTACGCACTGGTACTAATCTTTTCTAATTTCTCTCATTTCTGTGTGGCCATAGCGGGTGCTTCAAAAACCTGGATACAATTAACCCGGACGGATTCCTAAGCAATGCATGCCGTGTCCACTCCGTAGATAAATTTAGTCGCAGTATATCTAGTTTGTCGATACGTGCTTGTACCGAAGGGTGAATAATTCTTAGTTCTTTCGGTCCCACCCAGGGAATCCCTCGATGAATTTCAACCAAGCTTCGTGGCTCTCATACGATCGTCCCGTCTGCCCAGCAAACTGTAGCTTCTCTAACATTTTCCCCCAAGCTTCCAAATCAGGTTCTGTATTCTCATCTGTACGTGCAGGCGGTGCTCCTCAGCCACACCCCATTCACATAGATCAGTTCTCCATTTAAACAGGTAAGGGGACTCAGGCTGCATCAAAAGTATGGCAATACGGCATTTGGCCAACACAAGTCCTAATAGGGTACATTTGTGTCATATATAAGTCTCTGATCTAGGGACCAACAGAACCCTCAGGAAACAGTGTTTGGTTGATGCTTCAACAGGGATTTCTGTGGTCTTGCGCAGTAATCCCAGGACCCCTGACCAGTATGTCTGAAGTCGAGTACAGTCCCACGTCATGTGTATAAATGTCACAGGTTCTGTGCTGCAGTGGGGCCATGCCGACGAGTGTGCTGCACCAAATCTGGACTATAGTTGAGGGGTCAGATATGTGCGATGTAAGTAGTGGAATTGTGTGAGTTTAAAACGTGCGTTGCTGGTCACCTCCCAAACCTGTGCAATTGCCACCCCCATTCCCCCTCTGTAAGGGGCGATGTCAAGTCCACCAGCCATTTACCTTGGATCTTTGAAACGTCAACTCTACAATTCACCTTCAAGGCTTTATACAAATGGGAGATCAATCCCCTGAAGGAGCCTGGGTCAAGTATGAGTATCAATGTATGGGACTCTCCAGGCTCCTCCGGGAATGTCGTCCATCTCTCGCGTGCTGTGCATGATAGTTTTGCATACTGTAAAAAATGGACCCCTGAGATCTGGTCATTTTTTCTCGCATCAGCGAAGGAGAGAAAAGTCCCATTTAGGTATAGGTCACCAGCTGCCACACATCCACCCTCAAACCATCTCGCCAGGTCCATCACTGTCTGTATGTGTCGGAAGCAATGGAGCCAGCGGAGAAGGAGTAATCGTGCATATGGGGCCCTACACAAAACTAGGGTGACCGCGTGCTCCCAGGCCCTTGCAACCTGACGAACCATGAACGGACAATCTGGGGGGGTCAGTGAACCCATCATTAGGTATCTCGGGGGTTCTACCTCAGCACCCCAGCCAGCCAACAACGCCTTCTCTGTGTTAGAACCGTCGGCGCACCACTGTGCTGCATATTGAAGGAGTCCAGCAAATAATAAAGGCCAAAGTCTGGAACACCCAGGCCTCCTAAGTCCATATCTTGCTTCACTGCCTCCAATTTCACCCTGCTGCACCTCCAGGCCCTCACCAGGGAGACAAGGAGGCTATTCAGGGTGGCGAAGGTGGTCCTAGGGAAATAGCAGAAAGAATTCTGAAGAATATAGAGGCAGCGAGGCAGGTGGACTATCTTGGCCAGGGTAACTCGCCCCATAACAGACAGAATCAGGCAGTTTCAGAAGGAAATAGAGGTCTCTAAGCCCAAAATTACCGCTCCCACGTGTAAGGTGTACTGGTCCTCGGTTGTATGGGCGACCTGTATACCTAAGTAGCAAAATGACCGCAATCCCAACAAAACATTGTAACAGGAAGGTCTGTGATCTCCTTGCCAACCAGGGCCACCAACTGAAAAATAACCGGCTTCTGGCGATTGACAAGCAGACCTGACACAGCCCCAAACGCCGGCAAGACTTCTAAGAGTAAGGGCACCGCCCTCTCTGGATGACAGACATACCGCAGTGCATCATCGGCATATAGAAATATGACATGGGTGTGGCCATTCACAGCTATGCCCCACTGGGCCATGTCGCTTCGCAGCCGGGTCGCCAACGGCTCCAACGCCAGCGTGAAAAGGAGAGGGGACAATCGGCATCCCTGTCTCGTGCCCCGCTCTATAAAAATACTATTGGAGACCACACCTCCACTGCGAACATGTGCCATCGGCTGGCAATAGAGAAAGCGAACCCAAGAGATAAATTCCTGACCAAGGCCCAATCCCCCAACACCTCCCACAGTTGGACCCATCATAGGGTGTCGAAGGCTTTTTCAATATCTAAAGCGACCGCAGCCACCTGTAGATTCATAATTGCCGTTGAATGTAGTACATGAGATAGCATTCGCAAGCTCACATGGGTTCCCCTGCCTGCATAAACCTTCATTGGTCATTATGGACCAAGTGTGTCACCACGCTACTCAAACATATCACCAGTACCTTAGCTAATTTTTTGGTATCCAATCCTAGCACGGATAGGGGTCGATAAGAGCCAGGCATGTGAGGGTCCTTGCATGGCTTAGGAAGCATGGCAATCTGGGCTTGCCGCATAGATAAAGGTAAAATCCCCACCCGTTTAGCCTCTTGTAGGGTTTCTAGCAAACGGGGGAGTAAAAGACCCGTGAAGGTCTGGAAGTACCCGGGCCCGGGGATTTGTAAAGTGCCATATTATGTACCGCCTCTCATAGGTCCGCAAGACAAATCTCTTCTCCGAGGCCATCTCTCTGGCCCTTCGTGAGGCACAGAAGTGTCAGATCATGGAGGAACTGCCCTATCTCGGCCATTTCTCCCACTCTGCACTGGGCACGTAGCAAAGCTTCGCTCTGCGCCTCCATTACGGGTTCCGCACCCTGCAGGTCAGCCAACACATCCTCAGCTTCAGTGAGCTCCTTCTCAAGGCACCTCCTCATGCCACCCACCTTGGACATGCATTCCATTCTGTCACCCTGCTAGCCGTCCACAGCCAGTTAGTATCTAAGTATCCGTTAGTCACTTCTCTAATCTCCTCCAGGAACACAATGTCTTTGAGGGCCTCTGGCTGCAGGCGCCAAAGGGCAACTTTTGGCCTACCGCCCTCTTTCCTTCACTCCAGTAACACAGGGGAATGATCTGAAAATAAGCTACCCAACACCCGTGTCTGCAAGGCTGCGGAGGTAGCCACATCAGAGATCAGGAAACGGTCTAGTCTACTGTAGACGGTGCACGCTGGTATAGAGCATGTGTAGCTTTGTGTGCCAGGATGTGGTATGCGCCATATATCGACGTAACCTAGACCCTTCGGAGAGCAGTTGTCATATTAGGTTTAGAGAGTGCCTTTGGAGGGTGTCTATCTAATGTGCCATCTAACACACAGTTAAAGTCACCTGCCCACAACAGAGGCAGCTGTTTCTCCAAGTCTAAATAGAAGTCACGGTCATCTACATTCGGGGCATATAAATTCAGCAGGCAGACCTATGTACAATCTAACGATCCATGCACTAAGACATATCTCCCTTCTATGTCCGCTATACAACTACTGACTCGAAATGGGACCTGTGGAGCCACCCAAATTGCTAACCCCTTGGGCATTAGTGGAATAAGTTGCCGAGAACATCTGACCTCTCCACTTCTTATGGAGCTTTTGGGTCTCAGAATCCAATAAATGTGTTTCCTGTAACATTGCTACATGAGACCCATGTCTGCTGAGATAGGTTTGCACTCTATATTTTTTAACACATGAATTGAGCCCTCATACATTCCATGTTGCAAAATTAAAATGACCCATCTATTGGTCCATGGTATTGCATATACCCCGCAGATGCTGCCACCAAGAATTACTATAATAGTAAACAAACACCCCCCACCCACCGGGTAAAAACAGCAATAGCAATTCATGCCTCCCCAATCATGTTCCGAGTCCACAACTCCCACCCTAAAACCCAAAAGCAATCAATTTATGTAGTCAATCCCCAACACTCTATATTGGAGGAAGATATACAAAACAAAACAAGAACAATATCAATCTACAGTAATCACTACTCGTACAACAATGGAAGATAATCAATAGGCAGTATCCGCCCACACCCATATAGGCAATGGACAACTACCAGCACCGTTGATCCCCACACAGGTGTAACCACTACTACAAAAGGGGGCCCTTGAAGGCAAATAACAGGCAGGATGGACAAGGGAGACAACCAAATACAATTTAGAAAGACCCAACCTGCCTGGATACGGATAATAGAGTGCTGACCAAGTCACTGGTACATTAAAACATCGCTATACAAACTGAGAAAAGCCCCCAAGCGAATGAAAAACAGGGAATAGAGAAAATATATATGATTTTTATTTTCAATGTTTTATCAAAATTCTTAGAGGTGACATATAGCATAATATCATTCCAACGTACATAAATATATATATACCCAGTCCCACATTCACACATTCAATACACACTAACAACCACAGTTCCAAACATACTCATACACTCTCCACACTCAAGAGAAATTCAACATTTGTGATATAGTAAAAAATCAAATTGATTAACATTCATAATATAAAATACATAGTAAGCATCAAATGGTCAATAATCATTCAAGTGTCTTCTTATAAGCGAAGGTGGAAGCAAACGGAGGCACAAGGTTGTCCAGCGCCAACGCTCGTTTCGGTGTCTAACCCGATATGGGTCACACCTTCATCAGGGCGGTCAGATCAAATGTGGGACACAGGAATAGATGCGCCTGAGTTTGGAGCATCTAGGCAAGCCACCAGCAGTAAAAGAGTGGGTTGAGAAGAGGCCCAACAATAGAGTCAAAATACTTGATTAAATACAACTGAAGGGTGGATGAAGAAGACGGTCATCCGAGTCCACCAATCGAGTAATTCAAAATGCAGAATGATAGCTTTTGGAGTTGGTCCAATCTCCAGAGGAATAGCGCTCAAGGACGCGAATTCAGCCGTGTTAAAAGTACATCCGAAATGAGATATAAAGCGCGGCAGCCATAATCGTCCTGCGGCGTGCGGGGAACGGAACTCCCGCAGAGTGCTAAATCAGCTGGTGTGCCACAATCAACCTGCAATTATTACTGTGTCAGGCTGAGTCGGCGTCCTGACTGCAACACCCGCCGGCGAGCCCCAGGTACACCCACCCACCCACCCCTAGCCATGTCATACACGCAATCACACTCACTCAAAAAACCTCAGTCTCTCCCAAACAGACATTCATCACTACAGCCCCAGGCTATCAGAGGTAGGAAGGACAAAAAAGATAGGAGAGGGAAGGCAGCAGCTAGTTGCCGGTTATAGAAAGAGGAGGAAAAGGGGAGGCCTACCCACATAGGCACTTCTTCAGTTCCCATCCCACCGATATGAAGCAGGGACCAGAAAAACCTGTCCCCAGGCGTGCACACAGACACTGGTCGCCTCAGGTTCATCTTCACAGGCGTAAAGCTGAAGACTCTCCCATATCAACTTTTCTCAGCAAATCCCTCGTAGCCCCATCAATATTTCAATCAGTCAGGGATTAGTAGTTTAGGGGGTATCTTCTATGACATTGCCCATGCTAGCATCTGAGCTCAAAGCAGTGACCTCGTCTTCCAGCGCTCTAGCTCTAACCAAAGAATGTTCTCTGTTGTTGTACCAGATGCATGTAATCAGGAAAAATATGGATGGTATGATTGTCAAAAATGGGGCTGTCAACCCGTCTTGCCTCTATCAGGATGCAGTCACGTTCTCTGTAATTTAGAACCTTGACGATAAGTGTGCGAGGCAGGGCGCCCACGGGGGTGCCGGCCACAGTGCACGGTGAGCCCCTTCTATCACAAAGAAGGGGAAGAGAGAGGCCACTGGGAACAAGGTCTTAATCCACTTTTCAAGGAATATTTCAGGAGGTTTTCCCTCAGTTCACTCCAGAAATCCAATAAACCGGAGATTACATCCCTGGGAGCGGCCTTCTGCATTTTCAGCCCTGCGTTTTTGATCCGCCGTTTTAGCAAACAGGTCGGTGAGGGTCGCCTTCAGTGTAGAGACCTCGCCCTGTAACTAAGACACATTTTGTTTGGTGGCCAGGGACCTCTCAGCTACCGCCCAGAGGTCAACCCGCAGGAGTCCGACATCCAGAGAGACAGCATCTTTCTTGGACTGTACTGCCGAACTTGAGGCCTCAATAGCTGTGAGTATTTGAGTCCCGGTAGGGTCCGTATGTGTGCTCTCAGCATCAGAGAGGGATTCTCATGGGGCGTCCGACCTCAGCATTTCCCAGTATTGGTTCATTTTGGTTTATTGCGCTCCTCGCTAGGGTCTGTCCTTCCCCATGGCTGTTCACTCCAACACAAGGAATACGTTGTGGCGCAACTATATCACAGTTTTAAGCGCGTCTCTGTCCCTCCGTCACCAGGTCCAGCCAATGTGGGACATGCCCCCCACAGGATCTCCGCAACCAGGGAGGGTCAGAACCGGCACCCCTCCTCCAAATGGCTCCTCATGAGGCGACCGTCTATGGGAACGCAGATGAAGTTCCAGGCGAAATGCTGAGGCTGGAGATGGGCAAGCCTCACCCCAACCCGCCGCAGTCCATGTCACCAACCCCGCAGATGGTCAGTCTGCCTCCCAGGAAGAGCAGCAGTGACAACTCGCCACACCCGGAGGGGAGTCCACTAGGCCGGGGGGGGTTGCCGCAGGGATCATGCAACACGAGACCAACCACAATTGCAATAGGGTTAAAGGAAATCCATGAGCTCCCAACACTGGACCGGAATCATACACTTCCAGGGCAGCCACCCAGCTACTTCAGGTCAGCAGCCCACTGGTCGTCCCCACAGTAGTCCACTTACTCGGCTCCCAGGAGGCACCTGCAGCTGAAGAAGTCACATGGACAGGTCGCATACACAGATGTGTGTCGCTTGATCCTCATTCTTGTGTACAAAAAGTGCAAGGGGCCCAGAACAGCCCCCGCAGGGACTCCGAATGATCCTCCAGGTCCAGATCAGCAGGGCGTCGGGCCCTAGCAGTATGGCTCAGCAAGGCAATATCACTGCAGTATTTAGTGGTAGCAGCGAGGAGGCCCCACCACTCCCATCTGGCTGTGTTCTCCTTCACCCAAAAACGAGTGTCTCAGGAGCTCCCCTGGCCGCCGACCCGATCTCCAATCTAGCTGACTCTTAGCCGCTGTCCACGCGGCAGGCCACGTGTAGCACAGTGCTGCTGCTCTGCACTCCTAGCGGCCGGCCCATCTGTAGTCACTTGACAGCTTGGTTTAGCCCCGGAGCCACTCTTCGCCTCATGCAAGCCCCAGGGGCGTAACACAGGCCCCCGCATCCCCCGCGGTGCGGGGGGGCCCCCAGCTGCAGGGGGCCCCCTCAGCACAGTACTCAAACCTGCGCGCTCCGGATTAAATCTGGAGCAGGGGCCCCACTGTGTACATTGCAGGGGGGCCCCTTAAACTTTCTACGCCTGCACTGAGCATGGCCGCGAGCGCCTGGCGCAGGCATGCCCGGGCCTCCACAATGCCGAGCAGGTCCCAGAAAGGCCCTGGTCTCAGAGCCGCAGCAGCCGGCACAGTCTCACCTCGTCTGTGCCCTCAGCATCTTCTCGTCTGGGGAGGTATTTGCTGCACAGCGCTACCGCTCTGCCCTCCTAGTGGCAGGCCCCTCATGTTCACTGTGGCAGCTCCGCAGAGTAGCCCAGTCTCAGGGCGCTCTTCACCCCAGTTTCCTCAGCCCTGCGAACCGCAGCGGGTGTCTAGCGCAACCACGTCTAGGGTCCTCCAGTCCACAATGGGCTCCAGTTAGGCCCCTGCGTCCCGGTCACGCAGGATGGTGACCTCTGCCTTCAGACTGCGCCCCTAGGTAGCACCAGGCTCCGCCATCGCCCAGGGGTTCTGTTCGCAGGGGAAATGCAGCAGGATTAGGAAGGATGTTTAGCGGGCCAGCCACGGAGATCCCTAGAGTGTGTCTCCTGCAGCCGCCATCTTGCCCATGCCCCGACCCAAGGAATAGTTAAGATGCAACTGGGGATCAACACAGCCTTTAGAGACTTTTACACACTGCTTTACACTGCCCGATGCCCCCTGACCCAGCAGATATTGTCTCCTTCTTACACCAGACGGCATTACTCAGTGTGTCTGTGGATGATCGGGAGGCCGTTGGTGCCCCTATCACAGCAGGCAAGATAGGCGGGGCTATTAAAGATCTAGCCCGCAATAAAACTCCAGGGTCAGACGGAATACCCATTGAATTCTATTCCACGTACGATGCACGACTGATACCTCAGTTAGAAAAATGGTACAACTCCTCCCTAGAGAAAGGCTCACTGCCCCCCTCTACCAGGGAGGCATTAGTGACTCCACTGCTAAAACCCAGCAAAGCACCAACGGAGCAGCGTTGGCTAAATATGGAATATCCCCGCCTTTATTCAATGGGTTCAACTGTTGTACACAGCACCCATGGCCACGGCCAGAAAAGGGACTTACATCTCTGACTCTTACCAGGTAACTCAACATATTTGTCAGGAAGCTGGGTAATGGAGGATCCCCATAGGCCGCACAATGCATACCACATCATTATATGATGAGATGATCCTGTATTTAAAAAAACCTCAATGGGGGACTGTATGCAGTAGCCCAGTTGCTAACTGTGTTCGGAGAGCTGGCTGGGCTCCTTGTAAATGCAGATAAATCATGCACGTTCTCCTTTGCCCCCAAATATACAGAGCCCACATTGCCAATTGGGACAGCGTCTATTCAGATAGCGCCACATACGTTTCGATACCTAGGCATCCAAATCTATCGTGAAATACAAGACCTCCCGGTGGGCAATCTCATCCGCACGATCATTTCGCTGTGATCCCGAATTGGTTTTGGATCACACTGCTCCTGTCAGTGGCGGGGCGTCTGGCCCTGGCAAACATGGTCATGCTTCTGTGCCTGTTGTACCACTTTGTGAACCTGCCAATCATAGTGCCGGAATCGGTGTTCAGATTGTTGAACACCATGCTAGTAGGGCTAGTCAGAGTAAGCCTTGCTAAGCTCCAGCTGCGGACGAGTGGAGGCGGCCTGGGAGCCCTTGATTTGAAAGCATATTGTTTGGCTGGGCAGCTATAGTGGCTGTCCTACTGGTTGGCCAGACGTAACCTGATGGAAATAGGTTATACGACGGAACGGATAGGCTGGGGTCACCTCCATCGTTTGGTGTGCCGAGGTGTGGCCATGCCCCCAACAGGCTCCCTTTTCCTGTGCATAGCCCTGACCTATTGGAGGATGGCAAGGAGATATACCGCTTTCATGGTGCCATATGCACCGAATATACTGCTGTGCAGTCTCTCCACATCTTCGGGTACCCTGACGGAGTGCAGGCTGGACCCTTGGGAGCCTGAAGGGGTACTGACGGTGGGTTTCTTTTTTCAGGATGGCATGCTGATGTCTCATACTGCTTTTGCACATGCACATGGGTTGCATCAAGCACTCTTTCCAACACACATCAGCATTATCCGTTATGTTCGACAGTACTGGACACCAGATGGGAGTGAACTAGCAACTCATGAACTGCTTCAGGTGTTGCATACCATGGGGTATAGCAGACACCTAGTACGCAGGCTCTATCGTAGGCTCCAGGCACATCTCATGACACCGCACCTCTCCTTGAAAACTAAATGGGAGACAGACCTATCCCGTGTTATCGGACAAAGAATGTTGGAATATCCCCAGTAGTCTCACATAATTTGAGGTTTAAATTCATCCAATTCTCCATATTACATAGAGCATATTTAACTCCGTACAGGTTCAACAACATGTTTCCTAAGTCCTCTTCCACGTTCCCCCATTGTCATGCTTTGGGTGCCGACCTTATGCATATGTTATGGGCATGCCCCTCATTGTCTGCCTACTAGATAGAGATTTCAGCAACATTGTCGGAACTAACCGGCCTAGACCAATGGGGCACATCAGCACACTGTCTCTTAGGGCTACATCCTTGGCCGAAGAGCTCAAAAGTGACACTACGCTTTTTCTGATCTGGATCTATTAGCGGCTGATAACTAGACGCTGGAAATCTCTGAGGGCTCCATGGGTGGCTCAGTGGCAGGAGGAGGTTGCACACTGGAGACTAGCAGAAAGCGGGGCATTACAGCAAGAGCAGTAAAGAGGTCTACGTAAGAAGCCCAACTCACTTGAATGGGATACCCTACTAGAGAGATTCAAGGCACAGGATGAGATACAGGTGGAAGAGTGATGAACACAAGTGTCCTTTCTATGCCTCTGGTGACCTATTGATCACACTACAGACCCTACCTCCTTCCCTGTCTCACTGTTAGCGAAGGTGCACATACCACCCCTTTTCACATCTCTGCTGGATACCAGAACCGCCCCCTCAATGTAACTGTCATACCTCTATAATTTCTTACTATTATACAGGTACTTTCAGGAACTCACGCACACTCTCATTTACAATACGTCTCACACCTGAGCTTACAGATAGGTGGCATAGTTTTGTTAGCGGGGGAGTAAGGTTTGCACCTATCTGAGTAACTGTTTTTCTATGCCGTGACCTGTTCATGTCCTATATTACACGTCTCACATGTAAAACCTATCATTACATTCTTGCAATGTCCCAATGTACAGGCACAGTGTGATAAATGTATTGTATATCTATAAAATGCAATAAGGTTTGTGTTAAAAAAAATACATGCAGCTAGAAGTGTACTTCTCATTTACATGTGTTGCATGTCAAAAGTGGTGAGGAACAAATTGCCACTATCAAATATGGATGCTATTTGATGAGAACAGTAGGGCAAAATCAAATATGTCACAGTACTGTAGTGGGTTGCAAAGAAGGTGGCATCCTATACAGGGCAGTTCGTGAAACTGGCCAGGAGGCTTTCACAAATGCTTATTGGGAATTTCTGATTCGGAAACTGGGGAACTCTACATCTTCCTCCTCTGATGAGTTTTCTGCTTCCACTGGATGTTGTGGTGATGAAATTAGAGGCAGAGGAGTGATGGTACTTGCCTGTGAAACAGAAACAACAGGGCAGTAGACGTTATTCCCAATTTCCCAATCACATTTATGAATGCAAGTAAGGCAGCATAGTAGTCCCTGGCAAGGGCTCGCTCGTTACACAACACAGCTACAACATTGCTATTGAGGGCATTTGTTAAAGCCATGAGGGAATCCATCTTTGCCTCCAAACGATTACCTAAAGCCTCCAGTCCTCTTTCCAAGGACTGAATAGCGGAATTGATGGCTCCCAGCTGGCTATCAACATCACTGGTGTCAGATGCTGAAGGCTGATGTTGTCCTTCTGCTTCATGACA
The DNA here is from genome assembly GCA_963921515.1 of Calotriton arnoldi. Taxonomy (NCBI): domain Eukaryota; kingdom Metazoa; phylum Chordata; class Amphibia; order Caudata; family Salamandridae; genus Calotriton; species Calotriton arnoldi. The sequence goes on along the minus strand of CAWUFW010027157.1, from coordinate 7,112 downwards.
CCAGTGATACCAGCTAAAGAGACATTAGTCCCTTGGAGCCAAAGGTAGTTGTCTAAAATTGCCTTTGACAACCCCTTATTGGGGCTCAGACACCTGCGGACTCCTTTGAGAGTGCCTGCTACCGTCTCCATCCCCAACCTGACTTTATCAACCATTCCCTGCTGGACTCTTACCACTTGCCATTGAAATGTAACATGGAGATCCACAGAGTCATCACTTTCAATATAGGTAGATGGTCCATGTCCAGTCTGGGTTCATTCATCTGGAGACCCAATAGCATTGTCTTCCTTTGCCAAAACCAGAGGAAATGTTTCTATTGTGTCCAGGAGTTGTTTGGCAGTGCCTTCATCCATGGGGGCAGGAGGGTGTCATCAACAGGTTGATCATCACAGACAGGCTGATCTTCAGGAGATGTTGTTTGTCCCTCTGGAAAGAAATAGGGATATGTTATAAATATTCTGTGATTGGATATGACATAAGTGTGAGAAGTTGGCCTGGTATATGCTGTCCACTAATTAAAGTGGTCACCTTGCACCAGTCCAAACAACCCTTATGATGTATGAGGTCAAAGATAACCTTTAAAAAGCTATCCTAGTGGTAGCTGTGAAGAGCAGCCTTGCCAGGTAGGTCGCTCCCCCACCACACAGCTCCGCCTGTGCTGTCTGCCCGCTGCTCCTGTAGGTAAGATCGCCCTCCGCTTGTGGCCCCGGTGCCAGTTTTGTCTGCTTGTCTCCCCTTTCCTTTCTGTGCCCCTCGCTGCCCCACTGTTGTTGTGCCCGTGATTTGCCTGCTTTCCCCCCGTTTTTCCTTCTGTGCCCCTCGCTGCCCCACTGTTGTTGTGCCCGTGATTTGCCTGCTTTCCCCCCGTTTTTCCTTCTGTGCCCCTCGCTGCCCCACTGTTGTTGTGCCCGTGATTTGCCTGCTTTCCCCCCGTTTTCCTTCTGTGCCCCTCGCTGCCCCACTGTTGTTGTGCCCGTGATTTGCCTGCTTTCCCCCCGTTTTTCCTTCTGTGCCCCTCGCTGCCCCACTGTTGTTGTGCCCGTGATTTGCCTGCTTTCCCCCCGTTTTTCCTTCTGTGCCCCGCTGCCCCACTGTTGTTGTGCCCGTGATTTGCCTGCTTTCCCCCCGTTTTTCCTTCTGTGCCCTCGCTGCCCCACTGTTGTTGTGCCCGTGATTTGCCTGCTTTCCCCCCCGTTTTCCTTCTGTGCCCCTCGCTGCCCCACTGTTGTTGTGCCCGTGATTTGCCTGCTTTCACCCCCGTTTTTCCTTCTGTGCCCCTCGCTGCCCCACTGTTGTTGTGCCCGTGATTTGCCTGCTTTCCCCCCGTTTTTCCTTCTGTGCCCCTCGCTGCCCCACTGTTGTTGTGCCCGTGATTTGCCTGCTTTCCCCCCGTTTTTCCTTCTGTGCCCCTCGCTGCCCCACTGTTGTTGTGCCCGTGATTTGCCTGCTTTCCCCCCGTTTTCCTTCTGTGCCCCTCGCTGCCTATCGCCATTCCCGCCGCTGCGTCCCTGCGGCCCCGCCCCCTGACTGCCCATTCGCTGCCCCTGCCTCCCGCCTCCCAGCTGCTCCTCCTCCCACCTCCCCATAAATGGCGGCCGCTGCACGGTGAGGAGAGCGACCCTTGACCTTGCCAGGTAGGTCGCTCCCCACCACACAGCTCCGCCTGTGCTGTCTGCCCGCTGCTCCTGTAGGTAAGATCGCCCTCCGCTTGTGGCCCCGGTGCCAGTTTTGTCTGCTTGTCTCCCCTTTTCCTTTCTGTGCCCCTCGCTGCCCCACTGTTGTTGTGCCCGTGATTTGCCTGCTCTCCCCCGCTTTTCCTTCTGTGCCCCTCGCTGCCCCACTGTTGTTGTGCCCGTGATTTGCCTGCTCTCCCCCCGTTTTTCCTTCTGTGCCCCTCGCTGCCCCACTGTTGTTGTGCCCGTGATTTGCCTGCTCTCCCCCGTTTTTCCTTCTGTGCCCCTCGCTGCCCCACTGTTGTTGTGCCCGTGATTTGCCTGCTCTCCCCCGTTTTTCCTTCTGTGCCCCTCGCTGCCTATCGCCATTCCCGCCGCTGCGTCCCCTGCGGCCCCGCCCCCTGACTGCCCATTCGCTGCCCCTGCCTCCCGCCTCCCAGCTGCTCCTCCCTCCCACCTCCCCATAAATGGCGGCCGCTGCACGGTGAGGAGAGCGACCCTTGACCTTGCCAGGTAGGTCGCTCCCCACCACACAGCTCCGCCTGTGCTGTCTGCCCGCTGCTCCTGTAGGTAAGATCGCCCTCCGCTTGTGGCCCCGGTGCCAGTTTTGTCTGCTTGTCTCCCTTTTCCTTTCTGTGCCCCTCGCTGCCCCACTGTTGTTGTGCCCGTGATTTGCCTGCTCTCCCCCGTTTTTCCTTCTGTGCCCCTCGCTGCCCCACTGTTGTTGTGCCCGTGATTTGCCTGCTCTCCCCCCGCTTTTCCTTCTGTGCCCCTCGCTGCCCCACTGTTGTTGTGCCCGTGATTTGCCTGCTCTCCCCCGTTTTTCCTTCTGTGCCCCTCGCTGCCCCACTGTTGTTGTGCCCGTGATTTGCCTGCTCTCCCCCCGTTTTTCCTTCTGTGCCCCTCGCTGCCCCACTGTTGTTGTGCCCGTGATTTACCTGCTCTCCCCCCGTTTTTCCTTCTGTGCCCTCGCTGCCCCACTGTTGCTGTGCCCGTGACTTGCCTGCTCTCCCCCCGTTTTTCCTTCTGTGCCCCTCGCTGCCCCACTGTTGTTGTGCCCGTGATTTGCCTGCTCTCCCCCGTTTTTCCTTCTGTGCCCCTCGCTGCCCCACTGTTGTTGTGCCCGTGATTTGCCTGCTCTCCCCCCGTTTTTCCTTCTGTGCCCCTCGCTGCCCCACTGTTGTTGTGCCCGTGATTTGCCTGCTTTCCCCCCGTTTTTCCTTCTGTGCCCCTCGCTGCCCCACTGTTGTTGTGCCCGTGATTTGCCTGCTTTTCCCCCCGTTTTTCCTTCTGTGCCCCTCGCTGCCCCACTGTTGTTGTGCCCGTGATTTGCCTGCTTTCCCCCCGTTTTTCCTTCTGTGCCCTCGCTGCCCCACTGTTGTTGTGCCCGTGATTTGCCTGCTTTCCCCCCGTTTTTCCTTCTGTGCCCCGCTGCCCCACTGTTGTTGTGCCCGTGATTTGCCTGCTTTCCCCCCGTTTTTCCTTCTGTGCCCCTCGCTGCCCCACTGTTGTTGTGCCCGTGATTTGCCTGCTTTCCCCCCGCTTTTCCTTCTGTGCCCCTCGCTGCCCCACTGTTGTTGTGCCCGTGATTTGCCTGCTTTCCCCCCGTTTTTCCTTCTGTGCCCCTCGCTGCCCCACTGTTGTTGTGCCCGTGATTTGCCTGCTTTCCCCCGTTTTTCCTTCTGTGCCCCTCGCTGCCCCACTGTTGTTGTGCCCGTGATTTGCCTGCTTTCCCCCCGCTTTTCCTTCTGTGCCCCCGCTGCCCCACTGTTGTTGTGCCCGTGATTTGCCTGCTTTCCCCCCGTTTTTCCTTCTGTGCCCCTCGCTGCCCCACTGTTGTTGTGCCCGTGATTTACCTGCTCTCCCCCCGTTTTTCCTTCTGTGCCCCTCGCTGCCTATCGCCATTCCCGCCGCTGCGCCCCTGCGGCCCCGCCCCTGACTGCCCATTCGCTGCCCCTGCCTCCCGCCTCCCAGCTGCTCCTCCCTCCCACCTCCCCATAAATGGCGGCCGCTGCACGGCCGCGCAGCGGACGTGCGCAGCGGGCGCGCCGCTGGCGCCGCCGAAGGCGCGCCAAGGCAAGCCCGCCTGCGCCCGTCCGCGACTGGACCGCGCCCAGCGCCAGAACCCCTGGATCCCACCGATGCAACACCACTCGACGGACCTACGACGCCGCCACACTCACCGCACTCAATGCCGGCCGGAACCCTGCCTGCTACCGAGCCTCACCGAGACGCACCCACGGACCCTTCACCTGCCAAACCTGCCGATTCACCTGCCCCCTGGACGTGCACCACCTCCGCCAAGTCGAGCAACAGCAGCAACCACCTGAAATGCATCCTGCTGAACACCCGCTCCGTCCACAGGCACGCCGTGGAACTCTGGGACCTGCTCGACGCAACAGCACCGGACATCGCCTTCCTCACCGAAACCTGGATGAACGCCTCCTCAGCGCCTGACATCGCCATAGCCATCCCGGATGGATACAAGATCACCCGGAAGGACCGCGTCAACCAGACGGGAGGAGGCATCGCCATCGTACACAAGAACACCATCCGCATCTCGACTAACTCCGACGAGACCTTCACCGCCGCCGAACACCTACACTTCCAGATACACACGGACCCCAAGACCACCCTCCGAGGCACCCTCATCTACAGACCCCCGGGACCACGCACACTATTCAGCGAAGACATCGCAGACTTCATCAGCCCGCACGCCATGCCCTCCGCCGACTACATCCTCCTAGGGGACCTCAACTTCCACCTGGAGAACAACAACGACAGAAACACCACCGCCCTGCTGGACAACCTCGCCAACCTCGGACTCAAGCAACTGGTGAACACGCCCACCCACTACGCCGGCCACACGCTTGACCCCGTCTTCTCGTCCAGCAAGCACATCTCCTTCAGCCACGCCACCGGACTCCACTGGACCGACCACAGCTGCGTCCACTTCAGCTTCAGAAAGACTGCGACCCACCACCACCCGCAACAGGCTCCCCGCCGGAGCTGGAGCAAGATCACCGCCGAGCAGCTCACCGCCTCCTCAGCCAGAACACACCCACCGACACAACGGACCCAAACGAAGCAGCCAGCAACCTCGCCAAGTGGCTGACCGCCTGCGCCGACGACCTCGCACCACTAAAAACCCTCCCAGCAGACCCGGAAGCAAGAAAACCCCTTGGTTCACCAACGAACTCAAGGAATCCAAGAAGAACTGCCGCACTTCGAGAAAACCTGGCGACTCGACCAGACCACAGACAACAGGACCGCCCTCAAGCACGCCACCCGCAAACACCACCAGCTGATCCGTGCCACCAAGAAGTCGGCACTCAAAGAACGACTGGACAACAACGCCCATGACAGCAAGGAACTTTTCAGCATCGTCAAAGAGTTCTCCAACCCCAGCGCCGGAAACAACGACATCACCCCTCGCAAGACCTCTGCAACTCACTCTCCGCGTTCTTCCACCGCAAGATCACCGACATACACAACAGCTTCAACGCACAAACAACGCACCCTACCGCCGAACCAATGCCCGCCACCACCACCCTCTGCAACTGGACCCCGATCAACACCGAAGACACCACCCGCACGATGAACTCCATCCACTCCGGATCACCAACCGACCCCTGCCCACACCACGTCTTCAACAAAGCCGACGCCACCATCGCACCCCATCTCCGGGACATCATCAACTCCTCCTTCCGCACCGCCACCTTCCCGGAGAGCTGGAAGCACGCCGAGCTTACCGCCCTCCTGAAGAAACCAACGGCGGACCCCACCGACCTCAAGAACTACCGCCCCATCTCGCTCCTTCCGTTTCCGGCCAAAGTCATCGAGAAGACCGTCAACAGACAGCTTGCCGCCTTCCTCGAGACGAATGGATCCCTCGACCCTCGCAGTCCGGGTTTCGGGCCAACCACAGCACCGAGACCGCCCTTATCGCAGCCACCGACGACATCAGAACCCTAACCGACAACGGGGAAACAGCTGCCCTCATCCTCCTGGACCTCTCCGCGGCGTTCGACACCGTCTGCCACCGCACCCTAGTGAAGCGCCTCAGCAACATCGGAATCCGAGAGAAAGCACTGGAATGGATCATCTCGTTCCTCGCCGGAAGAACCCAGAGAGTCCGCTCTCCCCGTTCAGATCCGAAGCCACCGAAGTCATCTGCGGCGTTCCACAAGGATCCTCACTCAGCCCGACCCTCTTCAACGTCTACATGAGCCCCTCGCAGCCATCGCACGCCGACACAACCTCAACATCATCTCCTACGCCGACGACACCCAGCTGATCCTCTCCCTCACCAACGACCCCACTACCGCCAGAGCCAACCTGCACGACGGGATGAGAGACGCCGCCGACTGGATGAGGAACAGCCGCCTTAAACTGAACTCAGACAAGACGGAAGTCCTCATCCTGGGCTCATCACCCTCCGCCTGGGACGACTCCTGGTGGCCCCCGGCCCTGGGCACCGCACCCAAGCCAACGGACCACGCACGCAACCTGGGCTTCATCCTGGACTCCTCCCTATCAATGACCAAACAAGTCAACGCCGTCTCATCTTCATGCTTCAACACCCTGCGCATGCTCCGCAAGATCTTCAGATGGATCCCCACTGAAACCAGGAAGACCGTCACCCAGGCACTCGTCACCAGCCGACTGGACTATGGGAACACCCTCTACGCCGGAACCACAGCCAAACTTCAAAAGAGACTCCAGCGCATCCAGAACGCCTCCGCACGACTCATCCTGGACATCCCCCGACACAGCCACATCACCGTACACCTGAAAGACCTGCACTGGCTCCCCGTCAGCAAGAGAATCACGTTCAGACTCCTCACCCACGCACACAAGGCCCTCCACGACCTGGGCCCAAAGTACCTCAACGACCGCATGTCCTTCTACACGCCCACACGCCAGCTACGATCAACCAGCCACGCCTCGCCACCGTACCACGCATCCGCAGAACCACCGCCGGAGGAAGATCCTTCTCCTACCTGGCGGCCAAGACCTGGAACTCCCTCCCCACTCACCTTCGGCGAACCCAGGACCATCTCGCCTTCAGGAAGCAGCTCAAGACCTGGCTGTTCGAGCAGTAACTTACCCCCTCCCCCAGCGCCTTGAGACCCTCCCGGGTGAGTAGCGCGCTCTATAAATGCCGTGATTGATTGATTGATTGATTCAGGCTTAATCTTGAAGGAATGTAAAGCAGCTTGTTTTACCAGAATATCACCTCCTATATTGATTAAATGAAAAGGGAACCACACAGTAGTTATATAAAATATGTATTTATTAATATAACACTTCTCTAGTATCCTCTACACGAGGATAGAACACAAAGCACACAATACGAGATCAATAGAACAGTTGTAAGTAGCACAATACACAGTGGGCTCCAGGGGAGACCAAACCATATACTAAAATAGTGGTATA
>CAWUFW010027156.1:0-28597 GCA_963921515.1 Calotriton arnoldi | reverse complement strand
TACTTGGACATTGGCGCCAGCCACCGCAGCTAGAGATCCCCATTTCTAGCATTGGTGGTCAGCGGTGAGGGATCAGGACTTGCATTTTGTGAGTCCACATACAATAGCTGGTGTGCACTACTAGTGAGTGCAGACTAAAGCTTTGCAACCACATGCGTTTTGATCTTGTTCTATTTTTGATCGTAATTGCTAGTTATTTCTACAATGGAGTAAGCCAGCATCCAATGCTTCGGAGGATCTCACGCTCCGAGGAAGAGAGGTTAGAAACCTACACTGCCAAACAGCTGAAGTCTTTTTGCAAGCAATTCACCGTCCCTATTGCAGGTCTCTCTAGGAAGGAGGGAAGGACTAGAAGAGCGCTGAGAGGCCTCGTTGGAGCGAGGGAGTCCCCCGGGAATGGGAGAGAGGCACTGTGTGGACGGGGAGAGGAATGCCGGAGGGCAGGAGGATGGCAGAGGTGGATTTGAGTGGGCGGTGCAAGCACTTTTCCAGTCCAGGTACTGAGTGTGTCCTCAAAGGGCCTGTCTCCAGAAGAGATGGAGGACAGGGAGAAGGAGATAGGAGGCATAGTTTGGAGATGGCCAAATTAGGAAGGTCAGAAGGACGGCGGGAGGTCGCGCGCACCGCGACTCCAAGATGGCCGCCTGACGTCGGGCTCACGACGTCGTCCGGACACAGCGCCCTACTTTTGAGCGGTTCCAGCGCCCCCTAGACCACCAACCGATGATGAATTCCTGAATCGGAGTTCCTGCACATTCGGAGAGCACTGTTTTCTGCCCTGAATTTCCTGCCAGATAAAGGAAATTATGCAGGTGGTCTCTCAAGCCAGAGTAACGACATTGTGCCATTTTGTTTGTTGCCCTGCCCGATTTTTACCTCAGCTTTAAAGCCTTCGGAGAGTTGATTTTCTTCGCTCCTGGCATATTTTCTGCACTTCTTTCAGTATCCCTCGAATTTAATGTTGAAGTACTTATTCTTTACATTTGACTGCTAAGGTGGATTTTCCTGCATATCTTCCTGCGTGATGCCTGCACGTCTCGGAGTTCTTCATGTTTGACTCTATGTAGGAACAGTCACTTCATATGTTTTGAGGAATTACTTTCTGCTGAGTGAAGTATTGGGCTTTTACAATTGACTTTACTTATCCCCAGTTGGACTCATTTGGTGTACTTTCCGCCTACTTCTCCTCATATTTCCTCACACGAAGGTCTTCATCGCTCTCAACTGGAGTCTCCTGCCGGTATCCTGTATCTTCTCACATATCCCACTATCTCAGCTATTGTAGATTGTTGGGTCACTGCCTATCTGAACTTCCTCTGGTCATTGCTTCATGGGTAGGAGCAAACGCCTGCCGCGCCACTCCCAGAATTTGAAGTGGAATACTCCAACTGCCCCTGGAGTTGGCTGCACTGTTTTTCAACAGATTCTCCTGCTTATCTGAGGCTTTGTCACACAGTGAGTGTACCTCCACTGCAGAGCCATCCAAAACAATGGCATCCAAAACACCGCTACCTTCAGCCACCGGCAAAGGCTCAAACAGGATCCTCCTTCTCCCCCTAAGTCTACCTGCTGGGTGTCTTTAGACATGGTTCTGGAGAGAAATTCGTGCTATCCGACCTTTCGTGGAGGAAACTAATGCCCGTCTTCAAGCAATGGACTTAAGTGGGCTTCTATGGATTCCCGTGTGGCTGTGGTGGAACAACAGCTCGTCCTTGTACAGGATGTACCTTCAAAATATCTTCTCTGGAAAAGAAGTCTTGCAACTTCGAAGAACCACTGAGGATTTGGAAAATAGAAATCGTCGTAATAATTTACGCATCTATGGTCTTCCTGAAGGTCTTGAAGGTGAAGACCCTGTCACATTCTTCACTTCTTTTTGCCTCAGCTCCTCGGTCTTCCGTCTGCAACCAGAAACTGAACCTACAACGCGCACATAGACTAGGCCCTCGCCTTTCTTCCCCTCATCTGCGCCATCTAAACCTCATCGGAATAATTATCTTATTCCTACAGTTCACTGACCTTCTCCTTGTTTTGAATGCCGCTAAATCTAAAAGAATCTCTCTGGCAGGGCACCAAAATCTTTATCTCTCAAGATCTCTCTTCGGCTACAGCCAAGCAGCGTAAAGAGTTTTTGGATCTTCGTCCACCTCTCAGTTCCTTGGGCGCCAGGTATGGCCTGTTCCACCCCTGCATCTTCAAGGTCACTTTTCTTAACAAGACTTCCACCTTTGAGGACCCTGCTGACCTCAGAAGATTTATTCAGACTCATTCTCATGCTTCAATGAAACAACTCCTTCTCCCTCTGGATCTTGACTGTTATGCTCCTTCTTTTGTATTGTTGCATTGAAGGCATCGTTATAGTTTATATTATTTTGCCTCTTCTGACCTTCTGGTTTTGTTTTGCATAACTCTTATTCCCTTTTGCAGGTTCTCTGATGCTTACGTGTTCCTCTTCATGTTCCCGCTCCTCCTTTTGTCTATTATTTGCTGTCCTGATGTATTGCGCTGCCCCCTGTTGGGTGTGCTGTTTCTGTTGTCCGTCGCAGTCTCATCCTTCCTTGTTCCCCCTAAGGTACGTATTACAGTCGTCATTGACATGTACTGTCTCTTCTTGTTTCTATCCTTTCTCTCCTTCCTTCTCTCCTTCTCCTGCCTTTCCTTTGTATCCCTCTCCTTCTTTCTCTTAATTGACTTGCTTCCCTCTTCCTGTATATTTTTTCCTTCTATGATTTTTATCTTTCTTTTTCTATTTTCTTCCTTATCCTTCCCTTTATCTTACTTCTAGTCTTAACTGATGCATATTTTGGTTTTTATATATTTTCAATGGTTCTATATTCAGAGTTGTTTCCTGGAATGTGAAAGGTTTTATTAACCCAATTAAAAGACAGAGAATATTATCCCATCTTGCCTCTTATAACCCTGATTTGGTTCCTTTACAAGAAACCCATCTTACAGAAACTGAGGCGTTAAAATTAAAAAAAGGTTGGGTGGGTTCAGTCTTATTCTCTCCTAGTTCTAATAAAAAAACGGTGTTGTAATTTTATGCCACAAAAATTGAATTGTAAAATGATATCGCAAGAAATTGATACAGAAGGAAGGTGGTTGTTAGCGAAGTTGTTAATTAATAATATTTCTTTAACTGTTTTTAATGTTTATGGCCCTACCCATCCTGACTGTTCCTTTTGGCCTATGATTACTCAGAAATGTATTCAATTTAGAGATGATCTCTTTATATTAGGAGGCGATTGCAATCAAGTTGTTGACCCCTTTCTCGACCGTCAATCTCAGAGTACGCTTCACTCCTCACAAGACTCATAAGCATTTTCTTGATACTATCTCTCAAACACGGCTTGTTGATTCTTGGAGACTCTCCCACCAGACACACTCGACTTTTCTTTGTTCTCCCTCCTCACAACTCCCTCTCCCGTCTAGATTACATTTTCTCTCTCAATCTTTGTCTCAAAATCTGCTGTCCTCCTCTATTGAACCTATTGTCATTTCTGATCATGCCACATGTTGTTACTGACCTTGATTTACTCCCTCCACATCCCAGGTCCTCCCGCTGGCGTTTTAATAACTCTCTTCTTCTAGACCCTCTTTTTTCTTCTCTACCTTTATCACTTTTATCAATGAATTTTTCGACCTAAACAGTGATTCCTCTTCCTCCCCTCATACATTATGGGACTCTTTTAAAGCTACCGCAAGAGGGTTTCATCATTAGATTTTGTCTCGAAAAAAAGAAACAGCTTTCTTCAACAGCATAAAGCTACACTGGCACATATTAGGCCTTGGAGCATGAATTCTATACTTCATCAGCGGACGAGTCAGTCTTGCCGTGCTACGATCGCGCCAAATTAGCATTTAATAAAACTACGACTGATAATGCATCTTCCATTCTTCTCCAAGTATTATAGGGGTCGCTACTATGGAGGTCGAAATAAAATAGGAAAAACTTTTGGTGAATTCTCAAAGTCCGCAAAGACCGTACTTTGATTGATTCCATATATTCCTCAGATGGCTCACTTGTTCATAAAGATCAGGACATTCTTAATTAATTTAAACTTTTCTATAATGATCTTTCATACTCAGAATCTCCTCCTTCCAGCTCTCTTATCCAATCTTACCTTGATAAGCTCCCAACCCCGTCTAACTCTCACCTTAATCTTTCTAAACTTGACACAGATTTATCCCTTAATGAATTATCCACTGCTTTAAACACTTTAAAGACAGGGAAACTCCCAGCCCGGATGGCTTTTCAGTCGAATTTTATTTGCATTTTTCTCACTTATTACTTCCTAAACTCTTAAATCTTTTCCACTCCTTCCATCTTGCCGGTAAGACAGAAGGTACTTTTCAAGAGGCCACAATCTGCCTGTATTCACAAAGAAGGCCGGGATCCTATGTATTGTAAAAATTATCGGCCGATTTCCTTGGTCAATGTAGACTATAAGCTATTTGCCAAAACGCTTGCCTATACGTCTAGACCCTCTTATGCCTCATCTGGTAGGTAGGGAGCAATGTGGCTTTGTCAAAGGCAGATTAGACTTCCGATAACTCTCGGCTCTTTCTGAACCTTTAAAACAAAACTCCCTCCCTTTCCACGAACTTGCAGCCACTTCTGTCGATGCCGAAAAGGCTTTTTGATAGGGTTGACTGGTCCTTTTTATTTGCATCTCTGAAATGGCATGGCTTTGGTCCCAAATTAATTTCACTTATTTCTTTATTATACTCTGCTCTCAAGGCCTCCGTACTAGTCAATGGTTGCGTTACATCCTATTTCCCTCTTCATCGCGGAGTCAGTCAAGGCTGCCCTCTTTCTCCCTTCTCTTTCTCTTAGCCCTTGAACCTTTCCTATCCTCAATACGCCAATAATGATTCTATATCTGGTTTTTCTTATGGTGATCAACATTTTAAAACTTTCCAGCTTATGCAGATGACATCCTACTTTTTATTTCGCTCCCGAAATCTCGATTCCTCCTTTATTACACGAATTCACCTCCTTCTCTCTGGTTATAAAATTAATTCAGATAAAACGGAGATTCTTCCTCTCACTAAATTTTGTCTTCCTCATTCCTTTTCTTCCACTGGTTTTACATGGAATAGCTCTAAAATCAAATATTTAGGTATGCGGTTCTCCAACTCCATCGCCTCTTCTGTTAAATTGAATATGACTGCGGCCCTCTCTCGGATTGATAAGCTACTTTCTTCCTGGAACCCTCTCTTTCTTTCATGGTGGGGTCGGTTAGACTCAATTAAGATGAGTGATCACCCCTATTTTGATCTATGCTCTCTCCATGCTTCCCGTCTCATATTCCTGTTTGTTATTTTAAGAGAATTGACTCTTACCTCTCTAAATTTCTTTGGAAGAATAAAAAAGCCAGGATCTCCTTATCTTCTCTTCGTAAGACAAAATCCAATGGAGGTGTGAATTTCCCCTGATTTTCGCTTATATCATAAATCATTTTCCCTTACGTCAGGCCTCGAGATGGCTCCTTTCCGAACCTTCCCCCTTCACTCCTCTTTGGCTTTCCATTGAACAAGCTTTATTATTCCCCTTCACTTTAAAGGAAGTTCTAACCTTCTCTGCAAGACCCCTTGTACCTCTCTCCCCTTGTTCAAGTACACTTGTGCCTTATTGAAGCCTTTGACTCAACCAAAATCTATTTCAAGAGAATCTTTTAGATTCTCCAATTTGGCATAATTCCCTTATCACTATTAATAACAGACCCATCTTTTGGAAATCTTGGAGATTAAAGGGTATAATTTGGGTCAAAAACCTCTTTGATGGCTCGTCCCCGTGCTCTTTTCCCCAATTTCAAGCTCTATTTCATTGTCCCCGCTCCTTCCTCCAAAAATTCATTATTTTGTCGGTAATTCTTGACATTTTCTATTCCTTCCCTCTTCCTCTCTTCCCCTTGTCCAGAACGCTCTTCTCAAACTCCTTCTCTCTTTACCTAAAGCTTCTCCCATCTATAAATACTTTTTGGCTCCTAATCCAGAGCATACTAAAACTAAATTGGAAATTTCATGGGAATCTGACCTGGGATGTGAATGGACCATCATCTTCTGGGACAAACTTTGGTCCCGTTCTCTAAAAATTTCTCGATCTGCTTCTCTCACCCAATCTATGTTTTTCCTCTATCATAGACTTTATCTTACCCCTTTCTCTGTTGCTAGATTTTCTCATTCTTCTAATACAAACTGTTGGACCTGTGGCTCTTCTAGCGCTGACCTTGTACATCTTCTCTTTCTTTGCCCTTCGGTTTCTAAATTTTGGGGAAAGTCTGGTTCTATATTTCCCGTCTTTTTCCCTTTCCATTCCCTATTCTATCCCTCTTCTTTTCTCTGGAAGTCTATCAGATTCCCTTGATCTTCCTCCCACAATCATGGTCTCTTAGACCTCATGCTTGCTCTAGCTTTCCAGCACATCACTCTCAACTGGAAAACCCTCACAAAACTCTCCATTCAACACTGGTGGAATAGTCTCTGCCATTTTCATCGACTTGATATTGCTTTCGCCTCCTCCTGTAAGCCAATGGTTAATAGGGATCTCTTTGGTTGCCTCTTACTACTTATTTAGACACATTAGCGTTAGCAGATAACTCGTTTAAATTCCAGAGAATTTTAAACCTCCTTGAATGTTTATCTTCTCTGTTCTTTTGCCCTTTACCTTTCTTGGCTTATAGTATTTAATAATTATACTAGGTTTATTACTCACATTCCTATGTTAATATGCATTATCTCATTCTATTATTTGTAAGAGTTTCCCCCTTCCTTCGTTCCTCTGCCTTCCCCTTCCCTCCCCCTTATTCCTTGTAAAATTTAAACAGCTTTCTCCTTTGTTTTATACTAGCCATTTTTCGTTATATTTCTATTTTAATATGTTTTACTCTGTATTGCTGGTCTTCTGTATTTCTTGTCATTTTTCAAATAAAGCTTTTAAACATAAAAAAGGTCAGAGGCGGAGCTGGCTCGCGACCAAGATGGCCGCTTGAGCCGATAGCTCCGTGACTCGGAACAACGATCCGCTCATAATCCTGCAGCTGCAGCTCTAACCGGCGACGATTTTGCGGGCCCTGGACTCGGCGTACCGACTGGGAGTGGAGGAACGAAGGGCGGCGTCCCGCGCGGCTTCCTGAGAGAGCCGTGAACTGATCCTTGTGCCGAGCGGACTGGGCCTTGAAAGCCGGGGCCCACAGTGACGGAGAGAACGGCGACGGGCCGACTGGGGCTGCTGGGAAGGTGACCGCGCGCCAGCAACGCACCGCGCAGAGGCCCAGAACACCTATGATCGGCGTGGTGAGGTGGCGGCAGCTGGTGATTGCGGCTCTCACTGCCTCGGTACTGCGGACTGGGCCGGACATTGCAGCTGGCGTACAGGAGGGGCCCAGGTGGACGAAGGGCACGCACTGACATAGGCGGCTGCCCTAGAGGAGGTCCGGCGCTGAGTACCCACATAGCCCGATTAGACACCGCGGAGCCGGGTGAGTGCAATGCCGGAGCAACGAAGGAGCGCTGCGCGACCCGCCTGGCGGCTGAGACGGCCTCTGGTACACTGGCTCCCCTGAGGCCCGGGCATCGGGAGTGACGACGACCCAGCTGACTCCTGGAGGGCCTCGCTGCGGAGTCCTTGCGTGGAGGGGGGCTCCCAGCTACGCGACGCACCCAGGCTGGGCCTTGGGTCCCTTGGAGGGCCAACCAACACATGAAAACTAATGTGTTGGTGGGGGTACGCAGGGACTTATACTCCTCGGGAGTCCTGGTGGAGAGCTCTTTGGTTACTGGGAGCAACGCGCAGCCCTGTGGCCCTGCTAAACCGCGACACACACTGGGGACAAGGTGCACTACTGAAAGCAATCACCCACTGGAGGGGGGGGAAGCTGCTGGAAATCTCCAGAGACTCTGGTAATACTTTGGTGAGGGTCGACTTGAACGGCATGGTGGAGCAGCCACCTCCCTGAGCCATAGAAACTGCTAGCCTGGTTGGAATCCACGTGCTCCTGCGGCGGAGAGTTCCTCGTGTGTCTGCGACGGGGACTGGGCCAGGCCCATATTTGCTGTTATTCTCCACCACCCCATTGGGCTGCAACATCTTGCAAGCTAATCACTGGAGTGATCGCCCTGGTGAGGTAGGCCATACCCTGGAGAGGGGCGAGAGCGCAGTAAGGTGTGCCCCCGCTTGGTGCTGAGGAGTGAGGGAGCTGAGCGCATAGCTGCAGCAGCGATCGGGAAGCAACAATGGGGTGAGTGGACAGGGCGCAAACTAAACTGTCGTTTGAACAGAAACGCTCCAAGTCCAGCGATGGCACCGCCGAGGATGGGGCTCGTGATCAGGACCGGACTGCCCCCGACCCCCACCAGGATATCCGGGGGCTGCTGATGGCCATGGAGAAGAACCTCCAGGGGGGTATTACCTCTTTGGGCACGAAACTGGATGACCTGTCTTACAGGATGGACCGCATGGCCGAACGCCTCGACAAGCATGCTGAGAGGCTCGATATGTCAGAACGTAGACTGACAGAGATGGCACAGACAGCATTAGATACCGAACATAAACAACTGGGCAGAGTCCTGCAGGTCCTACAGGACAAAACAGAGGATCTAGAGGCGCGTTCTCGGCGCTGCAATGTCCGCATCACGGGCCTGCCAGAGACAACCCAGACGGGCAATATGGAGCTTTTCACGAAGGGGCTCCTGAAGTCGCTACTAGGAGATACCTCTTTCTCAAATATGTTTGTGGTAGAGAGGGCGCATCGCTCTCTGAGCCCACGCCCGGCGCCTGGAGCAGCCCCAAGGCCGATTATAGCAAAATTGCTCAACTATAGGGACCGGGACGTCGCACTGAAACTGGCTCGGGAGAAACAACCACTGCGCTTTGAAGGGTCAACGATATCTCTGTTCCCTGACTTCACGGCCTGGGTCCAGGAGTCTCGCAGACAGTTCGTGCCCATGAAGAGGCAACTCCGTGACATGGGAGTAGACTACGCCATGCTATATCCTGCGAAACTCGGGTTAACAGACAGGGCCGCTCCCACATCTTTACGGACCCGAAAGCCCTGCAGAAGGCACTGAAAGAATGGATGAAGGAGAACGGTCCGGCCCGGAGGCTCAGTTGACGGAGGGGGTTGTCGGTGGCTCTCTGGATGAGCAGGACTAAGTGCTTTTTGGTGCCAATACCTGATAAGTATGACCTAATGGGAGTGTGCGGGAGAGAAAGTGTCTTTTGTTTCCTATTGGTCCTGTCCCTGACGTCAGGAGTGGCTCTCCCATTACTTTTGATTTCATTAAGGTTGCGCACCAGGGCCGGGGGTCGTCCTGTTGCCTGACAGAGAGGAATGGGGGGGGGCACGTTGAACGCAGTTAACCTGCAGGGGGTGAGAAATGTGACTATTAGTATAAACCGAATCTTAATGCCCCATGACGGTGGGTCTGGAGGGCCCCCTAAATATTCTGCTGAGAGGCTCATCCCCTAGTACTAGTAAGGATTTAGAGCCCGGGAGGAAGCGGTGACTGTGGGGTGACCTCGTGGCACTGGGCCCCCAAGATCACTGGCAGCCGCATGAGACATAGGTTCCGGGGTGTGGAGATTGGTCTCGCCTGGGCTTAGTTTATCATTTCCTTTTGTGTATTCTTGCCGGTGAGCTACATCCGCCCCTGTGTGAATTACACTAAAAATGTTCGGTTTTGTGGGAAGGGAGGGAGGGGAGGGAGGGATCCTTTGGTGGGTGGGGGGGCACCGCGGCCAAGTTGGGGACGGGCAGGTGTGGGCGGGGGGTGAGGGGTGGGGTTTGCTTCATGGCCTGGCACAGTATGCTACTATTGACATTTCCAACAACTCCCAGAACGTTAGTGGGGGGTATTTGATCGATATGGGCCTTGTTTCAGTTGGCCTGATGTGGGAGGGGGGTGGGAACATGTTGAGAGGGTTTTTTGATGTGTTTAGGGTTGAGACAATTTATGACATGCAACAATATTGCAGAGCAGCCCGGACAAGATTAAAGGTGTGGACATCGGACGACACTCTCCCAGATGACTGACACAGATACGACAAGACATGATACGCCCCTAGATTCCTTGGCCCTGCTTACTTGGAATGTCCGAGGCCTCAATGATCATAGGAAGGTCCGTAAAGTGTTGAGCTATTTATATAGACATAGGGTGGACGTGGCTCTATTGCAGGAAACGCACCTCCCGTTAGACAGTCCCATTCTGAACACCAGGGGATTATTGGGTAATATCCACACGGCGGGCTTTACCACCCACGCTAGGGGTGTCCTGACCTGGGTTAACCCGAGGGGGTCGCTCCGATTGACGCCTCTGAAGACGGAAAGGGACGGACGGTATGTTCTATCTAAATGCAGTGGTAGGGGCCTAGAGCTATTCTTTTTAAATGTATATGGCCCTAACTATGATCATCCAGCCTTCTACGACAAATTGACGGCCCTATCTCACTCTTACGCCCAAGGGCAGATCCTATGGGGGGGGGACTTCAACTTTGTCAGGGACCCGGCGCTGGATAGATCGGACGGACCAGACAGGCTGCCCTCGGCATCGGCAAGAGTTGTGGAGGCATCTTTGACTCAGTTAGGCATGCGAGATGTCTGGTGACTCCGACACACAGGACAAGGTGGCTTTACCCATTATTCAGCGTATCATAATGTACACACTCAAATTGACTATTGGTTTGCTTTGGTCCGCCTGACGTCACACATCCGGGCCTGTACGATTCTCCCTCGTACCTACTCTGATCATTCACCCCTGCTCCTGACACTTACTTCCACCAAACACCGGATCCCCCCCTTCTTATGGCGGTTCCCGCCTCATTCCCTCCTGGACGCGGTTTTTAAGGAGGAGCTTGCTTCGGAAATTGAGACATTTTTTAAAATTAACCTGGGATCGGTCGACTCCTTCCAGACCATATGGGAGACCTTCAAGGTCTACATATGGGGCATAACTATTTCCAAGCACGCAGGTGTCCTCAAGTCGATCAGGAACAGACTGGCTGACTTAGAACGTAAGATTAAGGCACTAGAGGCTTCCCGGATCGAGTTACAGAACACTGAGCTCAACTCTGAGATAGTGCAGACTCTTCAGGAATATCACGCAGCAGCTGATGCAGAGATAAAGCATCTAGGGAAATACGCTACGGCCCGCAATTATGGAGAGAGTGAGCGGCCGGACTCGGTCTTGGCGCAACTCCTTAGGTCACGCAAGGGCTACACAGCGATACTGGAACTTAAACCGCAGCCAGGTGAATCCCCATTAACGGACGCCCAAGTGGCCGAAGCCTTTAGGCAATACTATGCGGACCTTTATTCCACTCGGGGCAATAGCTCAGACGACCAGATTCTTGACTATCTAAGACAGATAAAGCTCCCATGGCTCTCCAATTGGCACCGAGAGTTCCTGATGCGTCCAATTGAGCGGGATGAAATCATACTAGCTCTCTCTGGCATGAGGGCGGGTAGTGCGCCGGGAAGTGATGGTCTTACGGTCACTTTTTATAGGACGTTCCTTGATCTACTGCTCCCACATCTGGTCACACTATTAGAGGACATGGGTACCACGGGAGAGATGCCCTCAACCATGCGTGAGGCGATACTTGTGGCTATCCTCAAACCGGGAAAGCCGCCAGATGAATGTGCCTCATACAGGCCCCTGTCTTTAATGAATGTGGATGCCAAAATCTTCGCGAAAATCCTCGCGAACCGTCTGATGCCGATGGTCACGACTTTGGTGGCCCCGGAGCAGGCCGGATTTGTCCCCAGCAGAAACTTAACGTATAACCTGCGCACTGTCTTTGCTGCCTTACAACATACTAGGCCGGAGGTGCCAGCCATTGCAGTGTTCCTTGACATGGAAAAGGCATTCGACTCTGTCGAATGGCCCTTCATGAGGCAGGTTCTCAGCCGTATGGGGGTTGGTGAGGTTTTTTACAACTCCTTGCTGTGCTGTATACCTCCCCACGGCGCGCATTCGGATTGGCTCATTGGTCACTGACCCGATCAGGGTCTCGAGGGGCACGAGACAGGGATGCCCCCTATTACCCATTCTTTATGCCCTGATTGCGGAACCCTTAGCTTGTGCACTGCGGGAATACCACGACCACAGAGGTATCCGCTTTCCTAATTACCGGCTAATCGTTTCCACATATGCAGACGACACACTACTTTACGTCAGGAACCCTGAGGCCAATTTGTCTCCGGTTCTGCGCGAGGTGCTCCGCTTCGGATCACTGTCCGGTTTAAGTGTTAACTGGAACAAATCCATCATGTTTCCCCTCACTCCCGCCACGGTGCCATTCGAGCCTGAATTACCTCTGCGCTGGTCCACGGAAGCGGTGCGGTACCTGGGGATCCGACTACATACCGACTCGGAGGTTGTTCTCCGGGAGAATTACGGAGTAGCCATGTCACGGCTCGAGGACGACATTGATAGATGGGTACGCCTCCCGCTGTCATTGCTGGGAAGGGTGTCTCTGATGAAGATGGTTGTGCTACCGCGATTCCTCTTTCTCTTTACGAATATCCCGGTGGTCCTTACCCGGCCCTTCTTCCAGCGTCTTCAATCCCTACTGATTCGCCTGGCATGGGCAGGCAAGCAGGCACGAGTGGCATGGCGAATACTGATGTTGCCATATTCTATGGGGGGACTTGGTGCCCCCGATTTGGAACTATATTATAGAGCTGCCCAGAGCTCACATGCTTATCATTGGATGCATGGCCCCATAAACATACCACACGTGCGGATCGAAACTATTGTTGTTGCCCCCAGGCCACTTCCCTCATTGCTGTTCGAACCTCCTGATCGACGCACAGGTATCCTGGACTCCCTCAATTCGGTCGTACATGCCTGGCATTCACTTTTGGCTGCACAGGCGGGCAACATACTATACTCCCCAGTGACCAGACTGGACTGGTGCTCATGGCTGGCCCCATGCAAGGACAGGGGGGTCGTGACTGCGTTACAGACGCTGAACATTCAAACTGTGGGGGACCTTTTCTCGGACGGTACTGTACGCTCGTGGGGTGAGGTGTCGGGTGGGGAGGATCCGCCCACATCGTTGGCACACTTCCAATTTTTTAGAGTCCAACACGCTCTGCGGGAGATGCTGGGGGAGGATATGGCAGAGCCCCCTGACTTTCTGGCTCTCACTGCAATCATCCAGGCGCAATCCCCTGCCAGACTGGTATCCAAGCTTTACAACATCTCGCTGTCTGCGAGAGGCGGAGATTATACCAAGCCACGACTAGCCTGGCAGCGGGACTTGCAAGTGGAAATTACGGATGACAAATGGCTATACTGTTGCATGAGCACCAAAAGGGTCTCGTTGAACGGACGCCACAGGCTCGTCCATTTTAAATGTTTAAATAGGGTCTACTATACACCGGAACACCTGTATCGCTACGGGTTACGCGAAGATCCCAGATGTGACAGATGCGGGGAATTAGCTGCGGACTTTATCCATGTAGCCTGGACCTGTCGGGGGGTTGCTGACTTCTGGAGCCGTGTCTTTGTGGAGATAAATAAGTTAACGGACTTGACCCTTGACCCTGACCCGTTCCTGGCCTTGCTGGGATACTCAAAGCCTCTCCCTAAGTCGCTTAGACGACTGGTCGACATGGCACTCCTTTTAGCCAGGAGATGCGTGCGACTTGCTGGATGCGTGGCCCGACGCCCACACTCGGTCAGTGGTCAAAAGACATGTTATACTGCTGCACCCAAACAGAAAATTATAGCGACCTGCTGCCACCACGTAATAGACCGTAGAATTTCTGGGCCCTATACATAATGAAGAGGGCGGCATCGGAAGCAGATGGCCCTAGTACAGTCTGACTCATACATAATGACATGACCCCTCTGAACGCGATCCCCTGTCTGCGAATTTGTCCTTGGAGACACAGTACATCTAGTTCTCCATAAATATTGACTCCACACAGAGAGGAAAAATGGGGGAGAGTGTACCCAGCCCGGCCCACCATGTGACTATTGATCTGTATGCTGCACTGTACTGTTTTACTTTACTCTTTCTTTCAGGGAACCATGATGTACCAGGCTCTGATTGTCAGAGGAAGATGATATTGGCTGTAAATTGTCTCTGTTCTTTTGGGGATTCTTTTAATTTCCTTTCTGTTCTTGCATAAAAACTCAATAAAGAAAGTTTGAAGAAAAAAAAAAATATGCACCTGTACATTATATCTTTTGCAGGGAGAGTTAGGGGCCCCTTACATTCCATGTTAGCAGCTTTAAGTGACTGTCCTGAGTAAACGTCCAAGGCATTAGTTATTACAATGCTTTAAGGGGTACCTCCCTTTTGTCTGTATGTAATCCCCCCAGTATCACTTCCTTATCTCCTGTGCCAGCAAATAAAATTTCAGCAAACTGAAAAAACACAAAATTTTCAACAGCCCCCAACAATCCCCTCCCAGGTCTGGGTAACCAAGGTACCCTATCCAAACTGTGGTTAAATATGTCTTTGCCACACCGCTGGTAGAGCCCAATTCAGAGGGGCATATTATCAAGAAACGGCGTTA
Source organism: Calotriton arnoldi (assembly GCA_963921515.1). Classification (NCBI taxonomy): domain Eukaryota; kingdom Metazoa; phylum Chordata; class Amphibia; order Caudata; family Salamandridae; genus Calotriton; species Calotriton arnoldi. Next base: position 14,063 of record CAWUFW010027156.1, on the reverse strand, counting down.
AAATTATCGCCGCTTTAGCGGCAAAACTGCCGCTAAAGCGGCGATAATGGGCTTGATAATATGCTCTTGAGAATTCTAATAGAAGCCCATGTTCTGGTGTCAACATGGGCTTCTATTGGAATTCTCAAGGGCATATTATCAAGCCCATTATCGCCGCTTTAGCGGCAGTTTTCTGCCGCTAAAGCGGCGATAATTTTAACGCCGTTCTTGATAATATGCCCCAGAGTCTCCACCACGATACAAAAGGGGATGATGGACGGAACGCTTGAGCCAATCAAACACTCACCCCCAGTCAACTGATCTGGGTTTAATCCATCATCATTCTTTAGCTCACTCCACCACCCCAGTTCAGACATGGCCATATGCAAATCAGTCTGACCCTGTGCCTCATGGGAACAGTCCAGCCCGAACTGCCAAGCCATGTCTTCCCTGGACCGGAAACAAGCATCCTAGGACCGGTTTCTGGCATTTCAGCCGTCATCTACCAGGCTTGCTTGAATCCAGTGGCAAAGTGAGCAAGGGACCCACGTCTGGGCATACCCCCGCCAACTTAGGGCGACCAAAGCGATCACAAAAGGGGATGATGGACGAACGCTTGAGCCAATCAAACACTCACCCCAGTCAACTGATCTGGGTTTAATCCATCATCATTCTTTAGCTCACTCCACCACCCCAGTTCAGACATGGCCATATGCAAATCAGTCTGACCCTGTGCCTCATGGGAACAGTCCAGCCCGAACTGCCAAGCCATGTCTTCCCTGGACCGGAAACAAGCATCCTAGGACCGGTTTCTGGCATTTCAGCCGTCATCAGCCAGGCTTGCTTGAATCCAGTGGCAAAGTGAGCAAGGGACCCACGTCTGGGCATACCCCCGCCAACTTAGGGCGACCAAAGCTGATAAAAGGGGATGATGGACGGAACGCTTGAGCCAATCAAACACTCACCCCCAGTCAACTGATCTGGGTTTAATCCATCATCATTCTTTAGCTCACTCCACCACCCCAGTTCAGACATGGCCATATGCAAATCAGTCTGACCCTGTGCTCATGGGAACAGTCCAGCCCGAACTGCCAAGCCGTGGGTCCTCTCCTGGACCGGAAACAAGCATCCTAGGACCGGTGTCGGCATTTCAGCCGTCATCTAGCCAGGCTTGCTTGAATCCAGTGGCAAAGTGGAGCAAGGGACCCACGTCTGGGCATACCCCCGCCAACTTAGGGCGACCAAAGCGATACAAAGGGGATGATGGACGGAACGCTTGAGCCAATCAAACACTCACCCCAGTCAACTGGATCTGGGTTTAATCCATCATCATTCTTTAGCTCACTCCACCACCCCAGTTCAGACATGGCCATATGCAAATCAGTCTGACCCTGTGCCTCATGGGAACAGTCCAGCCCGAACTGCCAAGCCATGTCTTCCCTGGACCGGAAACAAGCATCCTAGGACCGGTTTCTGGCATTTCAGCCGCCATCAGCCAGGCTTGCTTGAATCCAGTGGCAAAGTGAGCAAGGGACCCACGTCTGGGCATACCCCCGCCAACTTAGAGCGACCAAAGCGATACAAAAGGGGATGATGGACGGAACGCTTGAGCCAATCAAACACTCACCCCCAGTCAACTGATCTGGGTTTAATCCATCATCATTCTTTAGCTCACTCCACCACCCCAGTTCAGACATGGCCATATGCAAATCAGTCTGACCCTGTGCCTCATGGGAACAGTCCAGCCCGAACTGCCCAGACGTGGGTCCACTGCTCACTTTGCCACTGGATTCAAGCAAGCCTGGCTGATGACGGCTGAAATGCCAGAAACCGGTCCTAGGATGCTTGTTTCCAGTCCAGGGAAGACATGGCCCATCTGGCAGTTCGGGCTGGACTGTTCCCATGAGGCACAGGGTCAGACTGATTTGCATATGGCCATGTCTGAACTGGGGTGGTGGAGTGAGCTAAAGAATGATGATGGATTAAACCCAGATCAGTTGACTGGGGGTGAGTGTTTGATTGGCTCAAGCGTTCCGTCCATCATCCCCTTTTGTATCGCTTTGGTCGCCCCTAAGTTGGCGGGGTATGCCCAGACGTGGGTCCCTTGCTCACTTTGCCACTGGATTCAAGCAAGCCTGGCTGATGACGGCTGAAATGCCAGAAACCGGTCCTAGGATGCTTGTTTCCGGTCCAGGGAAGACATGGCTTGGCAGTTCGGGCTGGACTGTTCTCATGAGGCACAGGGTCAGACTGATTTGCATATGGCCATGTCTGAACTGGGGTGGTGGAGTGAGCTAAAGAATGATGATGGATTAAACCCAGATCAGTTGACTGGGGTGAGTGTTTGATTGGCTCAAACGTTCCGTCCATCATCCCCTTTTGTATCGCTTGGTCGCCCTAAGTTGGCGGGGGTATGCCCAGACGTGGGTCCCTTGCTCACTTTGCCACTGGATTCAAGCAAGCCTGGCTGATGACGGCTGAAATGCCAGAAACCGGTCCTAGGATGCTTGTTTCCGGTCCAGGGAAGACATGGCTTGGCAGTTCGGGCTGGACTGTTCCCATGAGGCACAGGGTCAGACTGATTTGCATATGGCCATGTCTGAACTGGGGTGGTGGAGTGAGCTAAAGAATGATGATGGATTAAACCCAGATCAGTTGACTGGGGTGAGTGCTTTGATTGGCTCAAACGCTCCGTCCATCATCCCCTTTGTATCGCTTGGTCGCCCCTAAGTCTGGCGCGGGCATGCCCAGACGTGGGTCCCTTGCTCACTTTGCCACTGGATTCAAGCAAGCCTGGCTGATGACGGCTGAAATGCCAGAAACCGGTCCTAGGATGCTTGTTTCCGGTCCAGGGAAGACATGGCTTGGCAGTTCGGGCTGGACTGTTCCCATGAGGCACAGGGTCAGACTGATTTGCATATGGCCATGTCTGAACTGGGGTGGTGGAGTGAGCTAAAGAATGATGATGGATTAAACCCAGATCAGTTGACTGGGGGTGAGTGTTTGATTGGCTCAAACGTTCCGTCCATCATCCCCTTTGTATCGCTTGGTCGCCCTAAGTTGGCGGGGGTATGCCCAGACGTGGGTCCCTTGCTCACTTTGCCACTGGATTCAAGCAAGCCTGGCTGATGACGGCTGAAATGCCAGAAACCGGTCCTAGGATGCTTGTTTCCGGTCCAGGGAAGACATGGCTTGGCAGTTCGGGCTGGACTGTTCCCATGAGGCACAGGGTCAGACTGATTTGCATATGGCCATGTCTGAACTGGGGTGGTGGAGTGAGCTAAAGAATGATGATGGATTAAACCCAGATCAGTTGACTGGGGGTGAGTGTTTGATTGGCTCAAACGTTCCGTCCATCATCCCCTTTTGTATCGCTTTGGTCGCCCTAAGTTGGCGGGGGTATGCCCAGACGTGGGTCCCTTGCTCACTTTGCCACTGGATTCAAGCAAGCCTGGCTGATGACGGCTGAAATGCCAGAAACCGGTCCTAGGATGCTTGTTTCCGGTCCAGGGAAGACATGGCTTGGCAGTTCGGGCTGGACTGTTCCCATGAGGCACAGGGTCAGACTGATTTGCATATGGCCATGTCTGAACTGGGGTGGTGGAGTGAGCTAAAGAATGATGATGGATTAAACCCAGATCAGTTGACTGGGGGTGAGTGTTTGATTGGCTCAAACGTTCCGTCCATCATCCCCTTTTGTATCGCTTTGGTCGCCCTAAGTTGGCGGGGGTATGCCCAGACGTGGGTCCCTTGCTCACTTTGCCACTGGATTCAAGCAAGCCTGGCTGATGACGGCTGAAATGCCAGAAACCGGTCCTAGGATGCTTGTTTCCGGTCCAGGAAGACATGGCTTGGCAGTTCGGGCTGGACTGTTCCCATGAGGCACAGGGTCAGACTGATTTGCATATGGCCATGTCTGAACTGGGGTGGTGGAGTGAGCTAAAGAATGATGATGGATTAAACCCAGATCAGTTGACTGGGGGTGAGTGTTTGATTGGCTCAAACGTTCCGTCCATCATCCCCTTTGTATCGCTTTGGTCGCCCTAAGTTGGCGGGGGTATGCCCAGACGTGGGTCCCTTGCTCACTTTGCCACTGGATTCAAGCAAGCCTGGCTGATGACGGCTGAAATGCCAGAAACCGGTCCTAGGATGCTTGTTTCCGGTCCAGGGAAGACATGGCTTGGCAGTTCGGGCTGGACTGTTCCCATGAGGCACAGGGTCAGACTTATTTGCATATGGCCATGTCTGAACTGGGGTGGTGGAGTGAGCTAAAGAATGATGATGGATTAAACCCAGATCAGTTGACTGGGGGTGAGTGTTTGATTGGCTCAAACGTTCCGTCCATCATCCCCTTTTGTATCGCTTTGGTCGCCCTAAGTTGGCGGGGGTATGCCCAGACGTGGGTCCCTTGCTCACTTTGCCACTGGATTCAAGCAAGCTTGGCTGATGACGGCTGAAATGCCAGAAACCGGTCCTAGGATGCTTGTTTCCGGTCCAGGGAAGACATGGCTTGGCAGTTCGGGCTGGACTGTTCCCATGAGGCACAGGGTCAGACTGATTTGCATATGGCCATGTCTGAACTGGGGTGGTGGAGTGAGCTAAAGAATGATGATGGATTAAACCCAGATCAGTTGACTGGGGGTGAGTGTTTGATTGGCTCAAACGTTCCGTCCATCATCCCCTTTTGTATCGCTTTGGTCGCCCTAAGTTGGCGGGGGTATGCCCAGACGTGGGTCCCTTGCTCACTTTGCCACTGGATTCAAGCAAGCCTGGCTGATGACGGCTGAAATGCCAGAAACCGGTCCTAGGATGCTTGTTTCCGGTCCAGGGAAGACATGGCTTGGCAGTTCGGGCTGGACTGTTCCCATGAGGCACAGGGTCAGACTGATTTGCATATGGCCATGTCTGAACTGGGGTGGTGGAGTGAGCTAAAGAATGATGATGGATTAAACCCAGATCAGTTGACTGGGGGTGAGTGTTTGATTGGCTCAAACGTTCCGTCCATCATCCCCTTTTGTATCGCTTTGGTCGCCCTAAGTTGGCGGGGGTATGCCCAGACGTGGGTCCCTTGCTCACTTTGCCACTGGATTCAAGCAAGCCTGGCTGATGACGGCTGAAATGCCAGAAACCGGTCCTAGGATGCTTGTTTCCGGTCCAGGGAAGACATGGCTTGGCAGTTCGGGCTGGACTGTTCCCATGAGGCACAGGGTCAGACTGATTTGCATATGGCCATGTCTGAACTGGGGTGGTGGAGTGAGCTAAAGAATGATGATGGATTAAACCCAGATCAGTTGACTGGGGGTGAGTGTTTGATTGGCTCAAACGTTCCGTCCATCATCCCCTTTTGTATCGCTTTGGTCGCCCTAAGTTGGCGGGGGTATGCCCAGACGTGGGTCCCTTGCTCACTTTGCCACTGGATTCAAGCAAGCTTGGCTGATGACGGCTGAAATGCCAGAAACCGGTCCTAGGATGCTTGTTTCCGGTCCAGGGAAGACATGGCTTGGCAGTTCGGGCTGGACTGTTCCCATGAGGCACAGGGTCAGACTGATTTGCATATGGCCATGTCTGAACTGGGGTGGTGGAGTGAGCTAAAGAATGATGATGGATTAAACTAGGGGTGGGCGGAATTTGCGTAGTCGCGCTACGCAAAGCTCCGCGAAACGGTAAAAAATCTCCGCGAGCACGCAAAAGTTCCGCAAACACGCAAAAATGCTTGTTCCGCCCGTTCGCGATGCTTTTTTCCTGTTCGCGAACGCTGTTTGCGTGATCGGGGAGAAATATCTCGCGAACACGCATATTGAAAGTGTGAACAAGCAAAAAACTTCGCGAAGCTGCGGATCGCGGAATTTTTGGCAATTTCGCGTTCTCCGCGGAACGCGAAATTACCCAAATTCCGCAAATTCCGTGAGCGGAACGGAATTTACCGCCCAGGCCTAGATTAAACCCAGATCAGTTGACTGGGGGTGAGTGTTTGATTGGCTCAAACGTTCCGTCCATCATCCCCTTTTGTATCGCTTTGGTCGCCCTAAGTTGGCGGGGGTATGCCCAGACGTGGGTCCCTTGCTAACTTTGCCACTGGATTCAAGCAAGCCTGGCTGATGACGGCTGAAATGCCAGAAACCGGTCCTAGGATGCTTGTTTCCGGTCCAGGGAAGACATGGCTTGGCAGTTCGGGCTGGACTGTTCCCATGAGGCACAGGGTCAGACTGATTTGCATATGGCCATGTCTGAACTGGGGTGGTGGAGTGAGCTAAAGAATGATGATGGATTAAACCCAGATCAGTTGACTGGGGGTGAGTGTTTGATTGGCTCAAGCGTTCCGTCCATCATCCCCTTTGTATCGCTTTGGTCGCCCTAAGTTGGCGGGGTATGCCCAGACGTGGGTCCCTTGCTCACTTTGCCACTGGATTCAAGCAAGCCTGGCTGATGACGGCTGAAATGCCAGAAACCGGTCCTAGGATGCTTGTTTCCGGTCCAGGGAAGACATGGCTTGGCAGTTCGGGCTGGACTGTTCCCATGAGGCACAGGGTCAGACTGATTTGCATATGGCCATGTCTGAACTGGGGTGGTGGAGTGAGCTAAAGAATGATGATGGATTAAACCCAGATCAGTTGACTGGGGGTGAGTGTTTGATTGGCTCAAGCGTTCCGTCCATCATCCCCTTTTGTATCGCTTTGGTCGCCCTAAGTTGGCGGGGGTATGCCCAGACGTGGGTCCCTTGCTCACTTTGCCACTGGATTCAAGCAAGCCTGGCTGATGACGGCTGAAATGCCAGAAACCGGTCCTAGGATGCTTGTTTCCGGTCCAGGGAAGACATGGCTTGGCAGTTCGGGCTGGACTGTTCCCATGAGGCACAGGGTCAGACTGATTTGCATATGGCCATGTCTGAACTGGGGTGGTGGAGTGAGCTAAAGAATGATGATGGATTAAACCCAGATCAGTTGACTGGGGGTGAGTGTTTGATTGGCTCAAACGTTCCGTCCATCATCCCCTTTTGTATCGCTTTGGTCGCCCTAAGTTGGCGGGGTATGCCCAGACGTGGGTCCCTTGCTCACTTTGCCACTGGATTCAAGCAAGCCTGGCTGATGACGGCTGAAATGCCAGAAACCGGTCCTAGGATGCTTGTTTCCGGTCCAGGGAAGACATGGCTTGGCAGTTCGGGCTGGACTGTTCCCATGAGGCACAGGGTCAGACTGATTTGCATATGGCCATGTCTGAACTGGGGTGGTGGAGTGAGCTAAAGAATGATGATGGATTAAACCCAGATCAGTTGACTGGGGGTGAGTGTTTGATTGGCTCAAACGTTCCGTCCATCATCCCCTTTTGTATCGCTTTGGTCGCCCTAAGTTGGCGGGGGTATGCCCAGACGTGGGTCCCTTGCTCACTTTGCCACTGGATTCAAGCAAGCCTGGCTGATGACGGCTGAAATGCCAGAAACCTGTCCTAGGATGCTTGTTTCCGGTCCAGGAAGACATGGCTTGGCAGTTCGGGCTGGACTGTTCCCATGAGGCACAGGGTCAGACTGATTTGCATATGGCCATGTCTGAACTGGGGTGGTGGAGTGAGCTAAAGAATGATGATGGATTAAACCCAGATCAGTTGACTGGGGGTGAGTGTTTGATTGGCTCAAACGTTCCGTCCATCATCCCCTTTGTATCGCTTTGGTCGCCCTAAGTTGGCGGGGGTATGCCCAGACGTGGGTCCCTTGCTCACTTTGCCACTGGATTCAAGCAAGCCTGGCTGATGACGGCTGAAATGCCAGAAACCGGTCCTAGGATTCTTGTTTCCGGTCCAGGGAAGACATGGCTTGGCAGTTCGGGCTGGACTGTTCCCATGAGGCACAGGGTCAGACTGATTTGCATATGGCCATGTCTGAACTGGGGTGGTGGAGTGAGCTAAAGAATGATGATGGATTAAACCCAGATCAGTTGACTGGGGGTGAGTGTTTGATTGGCTCAAACGTTCCGTCCATCATCCCCTTTTGTATCGCTTTGGTCGCCCTAAGTTGGCGGGGTATGCCCAGACGTGGGTCCCTTGCTCACTTTGCCACTGGATTCAAGCAAGCCTGGCTGATGACGGCTGAAATGCCAGAAACCGGTCCTAGGATGCTTGTTTCCGGTCCAGGGAAGACATGGCTTGGCAGTTCGGGCTGGACTGTTCCCATGAGGCACAGGGTCAGACTGATTTGCATATGGCCATGTCTGAACTGGGGTGGTGGAGTGAGCTAAAGAATGATGATGGATTAAACCCAGATCAGTTGACTGGGGGTGAGTGTTTGATTGGCTCAAGCGTTCCGTCCATCATCCCCTTTTGTATCGCTTTGGTCGCCCTAAGTTGGCGGGGGTATGCCCAGACGTGGGTCCCTTGCTCACTTTGCCACTGGATTCAAGCAAGCCTGGCTGATGACGGCTGAAATGCCAGAAACCGGTCCTAGGATGCTTGTTTCCGGTCCAGGGAAGACATGGCTTGGCAGTTCGGGCTGGACTGTTCCCATGAGGCACAGGGTCAGACTGATTTGCATATGGCCATGTCTGAACTGGGGTGGTGGAGTGAGCTAAAGAATGATGATGGATTAAACCCAGATCAGTTGACTGGGGGTGAGTGTTTGATTGGCTCAAGCGTTCCGTCCATCATCCCCTTTTGTATCGCTTTGGTCGCCCTAAGTTGGCGGGTGTATGCCCAGACGTGGGTCCCTTGCTCACTTTGCCACTGGATTCAAGCAAGCCTGGCTGATGACGGCTGAAATGCCAGAAACCGGTCCTAGGATGCTTGTTTCCGGTCCAGGGAAGACATGGCTTGGCAGTTCGGGCTGGACTGTTCCCATGAGGCACAGGGTCAGACTGATTTGCATATGGCCATGTCTGAACTGGGAGTGGTGGAGTGAGCTAAAGAATGATGATGGATTAAACCCAGATCAGTTGACTGGGGGTGAGTGTTTGATTGGCTCAAGCGTTCCGTCCATCATCCCCTTTTGTATCGTCTCCACCAGCCAGTGTTCATGGAAGGAGTAGAGAAAAAAGGGAAGAAAAGTCATCAGATCAGCAGTACCTTCGCCCGACCACCCTACTGGATCCCGTCAGTCAAAAGAATAGAAAAAGGATACAAAACCTCGTGGCCATGTGCAGAGTTACACAGAAGCAAGATATAATTCAGTCAGCAAGAATGAGTCAGATTATCTCATTGGAAGTGCCAGGAGTTATCTTGGGGCTCCATCATTTTAATCTGCGAGACCAGTGCTGGCGATCCCTGATCCAGAGTCTTTGCTGGAAGCTTCAACAACCTCCAGATCATTATGGGTGGCCCCCAAGGATGCCACTACTACAACCGCCTGCTTTTTCCCAGCCTTAATCTGTTGAGATGATGGGTGCATCCTCGCTGCCCATCTTGTACAGTGTCATTCATGTTTTTGGGGCTTGGTAGGATCCTTGACTCCGGTCAATCTATCTTCTGATTCATATGTGTCTAGACTTTCCCAAACCTCTTGCGTGCAAGAAAGAAATCACATTTTCTGTCCACTTGTATTCTCAATTTTGCTAGGTACAGCAGCGTGCACTGGAGACTAACATCTTGTATTTATTTATTTTTGGCTATAAAAGAGGCCAGAAATTTGCATCTTGAAATTTGGAGTTTGCCAGCGGTTAGGAAAGCTAGACAGCATCTATATTTATATTATTCCTTTATTTTATGTGTTTAGTACAGCACTACTAACTAACTGCCCAACAACGGCCACAGAGCAAGGAATGCAAGCAGTAAGAAGATGCATCGTTGAACCTGGCGATTATCCATGAAGTCCATTTGTAACAAAAAGGTAAACCTGGGAGTCTGACATCATATATGTCCAAAAAATGACAAATCCTTAAAAATCAATTGCTGCACTGGGCCACCTGTTACTATCGAAACCGTAATACTTAGGCACTGTACTTAGATCCCAACTGGGCCCAGAGGCTGTATCGTTAATGTCTTACGAAAAAAGATTAAGAAAGAAGAGAAAAGAAGTACAAGACACAAAAGAAAACATAAGTAAAAAAGTGAAGTATTTTACATTCCCGGTACAGAACCAAACCAGCATCAACAGAAATAATGAAAGATACCACTGAACATATGGAAATTATCTTCTGAAAGTATTTTCATCATCATATGAGGTTTACTTTAGCTAAAAACCATGATACTTTATGCATTTAAAAAAAGCACATATAAGTTAATTGATCATTTAAAAGGATATACATTCATGTCAAACATGATACATTTGCATCACAATAGGAACAATCCAATGGTCTGGGGTTGCTTGTGTTCTTTTCTTAATGCTACCCAGAACAATTTCTGATGGTTTAAATTATTTGCAAGGATTTCTCCCAGTCTGAGGCTGCGTGTTTTACCTGCTGGAGGGGGCCTTGTCTGGCATTTCAGGATGGTCTTTTCCTATGAGGAGCAGGGTCAGTACTGATTTAAGTAAGACGGGACTCTGTCTAGAGTGGCAAAATGGGTGAAAAGTGATGGGTTTGGGTATCAAGAGAGGGATTACCAGTGGATAAGAAAATCTTCAAGCATTAATCCCATCAACTTTTGTGTGTTTGATGCAACGCTCTATGTGGCCAAGATTGTACCCAGAAATGGGCATCTTTCTTGCTGTCCAAAAGAATCAATGATATACCATACTGCTGATACCTAACAAGGCTGAAACCAGTGTGGGATGCCTGTTTTCCCTTCTAGAGAGGGCCTTGCCAGGCATATCAATGAGGAGCAGGATCACAACTGATTCTCCTACTGTTTATAGTGGCAGAGTGGCCATAAAATCGATGGGTTACAATATTACCCAGAGTGGTTGCCAGAAGATTAGACTCTGAGCATTCCTCCTGTCACCTTCTGTGTGATTCATATCCTATTTTCTCTCATCAGCCACCATAGAGCTGTGAGATATAACTTAATATATTTCCTAAAACATTATGGGAGTTTAATGTCACTTATTTTGTTTTGCTTTTAATAATTAACTTGATGGGAGAGATTTCGCTTAAACTGGAAGTTCTACCCTCAAGGTATTGCCTCTATGTCAATCAATGGGTAGGATGGGGCATCTCTTGCAGCCTGGCCATTGTGAAGGGTGGAGCGGGTCCAGTAGTTGTTTCCAATCGGTTGATGATCTTGGGGACTATGCCCCATGTACCTGATAGACACAACTTCTTGTAATAGTGGCATGGGATGCAGATGACTTCTTGTAGTTGTAGCACAGGGTGCAGACCACTCGTACTGGTGGTATTTGTTGTTGATGGCTTGTAATCGTGGCACGTGATGATGATGACTTTTTGTAATTGTATCATGGGGCATAGTTGGCTTCTTTTAGTGATGGCATCAATTATTGATGACATTTAATTTAGGCATGTGTGTAGTCAACGTCTTGTAATTGTAACTTGCAGCACAGTTCCTTCATGCAGCTGTTGCATGTATTGCACATGGCTTGTAATTGTGGCTAGTGTTTAGACAGTTTGTTGTAATTGGTGAAAGCGTGTTGACTTCCCATTTTTAGGTCGAGCCTGGTCAGCGCATCCGTTGCTGCAAGGCATGCTGTATTTGGGTTAGGCATACAAACTCTGCCCATTTCCTCGCCCATCCTTTTAATTGGCTCCTGTTACTGTCCTTGCTGAATTGTTGTTTTTCATTTGTGAAAAGGCTTGTTAGTCCCTTCTTGGTACCACCTTGTCTGCATTTGTAACCTCCCATAATGACTGGACCTTTTACTTGTGGCATTACACCATCTGATTTATAAGTTCTGAGCACTATTTTGTGAAATGACTTTCTCCTATTGCAGGCACTACATGCTTTCCTGCAACAGCTTTATCATTTAAGCTGCGTGGCCCCACTTTAACATGTTATGCTTTTTGATTCAAGAATGGCGGCTGCGCTATTAACTTAACGCTGTTCACTCCATAATAGATTTACTTTAAACACTGTTGTTTTAAGACCCGCTTTGTTTTTTGGTTTTTTTCACGCACTGAGCATGCTATAGGTTCCAGGTTGGCGGCCGCGCATATCTTTTTGACATGCTCGGCTCATCCAAATCAACTAAACAGTCAACAATTGCGCTGGCGGTTTGCAGCCCCTCAACCCAGTCCACTCATCGGGCACCGTGCTTTAGGTTTAAGCACGGCGCCCGCTTTTTACTTTACTATCAACAACACCCTGCTTCACTTCTCTGATAGCGCAGCTCGCCAAATGATTTCTTTATTGAAATTGAACTTTATTATGCAGCGGCACGCCACGGTTGATGTTTATGGCGGACGCCTGCTTTCTCTGCAACTCAAGCTGCCTCCTTCCCCCGCCCCTCAGGAGAAAGGGCTTCTGCCGCTGCTGCTTGCGCTGCCATTACAGGCCCTCACCCGCACCCGAGCTGCGCCCCTCGCACCAGGGGACATGAGGAAGCCTCTCCCCTGAAGGGAGAACGGACACCCGGCCGAAAGTGGAAGGATTGTTCCCCGCAGCAGATGAGGTATGTACAGCAAAGTAGAGACAGGGCCCTGCGCACAGCATGCCCCTCCCCTTCAATGTATGGAGGTCCTAGTGCCATTACCGGCAACTTCTCCCACCCCCAGTCTGAGCATGCAGGAATGAATAAATACACAAGACAACTTTGTTATGGGAAAATATTGCTGCAGGTTTATTCCATACAAGAGTATGCAATATGTGGGTTATCTTACGGGCGATCCAAGGGCGGGCAGCTGTGCCAACCTATGCTGCCCCACCCGCCTGATGAGCCATCACGCACAGTGGGACGACACCCAGGCTGTGCTACACCTTTGGTGATCCTCTTCCGGATCACCTGACACGTTGGTCTCTTCTACTCACGCCCTTTTCAGGGTGGAGCATAGCATGGCAAACCCCGGTTGGTCAGGACCCCAACCGCCCGAAGGACTAACGGGGCGCCGTCGCGGTTTTCCAGGAACCTGCCCTGAGGCTCCTGGTCTTTGGCTCTGGCACCCCTACTGTGCCGCGCAGAGGTACCCTTACTGTACCCATCTGCTTCCAGATCGCCCTGTAACTCCGTCTGCAACACAAAAGGAAAACATTAAAACATTCAAAGTACCCTGCCCGCCAGCCTGCACGCCAGGTAAGAGGTGGGGTGGGAGACGGCGAGGCTGATGAACAGAGACCGCCAGGAGGGGCGGGGGAGGCTTATATGCTTTCCCCCCCACCTGGCGCACCGGAAGGATGCCACAGTGGCGACCTGGTTAGTGAGCTCCTGCAGGAGCCCCCCAACGACTAGAGCGGCGGTGGGCAGTGCCAAAATGGCACTAAAGGGCCGCCCTGCTGGATTGGCCCCCTGCGGGGGCCGCGGACAGCCGCATAGTGCCATTACCGGCAACTTCTCCCACCCCCAGTCTGAGCATGCAAGAATGAATAAATACACAAGACAACTTTGTTATGGGAAAATATTGCTGCAGGTTTATTCCATACAAGAGTATACAATATGTGGGTTATCTTACGGGCGATCCAAGGGCGGGCAGCTGTGCCAACCTATGCTGCCCCGCCCGCCTGATGAGCCAGCACGCACAGTGGGACGGCACCCAGGCTGTGCTACACCTTTGGTGATCCTCTTCCGGATCACGTGACACGTTGGTCTCTTCTACTCACGCCCTTTTCAGGGGCGGAGCGTAGCATGGCAAACCCCTGGTTGGTCAGGCCCCCAACCGCCCGAAGGACTAACGGGCGCCGTCGCGGTTTTCCAGGAACCTGCCCTGAGGCTCCTGGTCTTTGGCTCTGGCACCCCTACTGTGCCGCGCAGAGGTACCCTTACTGTACCGGTCTGCCGCAGAGGTACCCTTACTGTATCCGTCTGCTTCCAGATCGCCCTGTAACTCCGCCACAGCTCTGGAGGCGGCCCCCGTCGCCGCCAGAGCCCCCACCAAAACAGCTCATTTCTGACCTGCAACCTGCTTTCTAGGGCCTCGTGCATGTCCAGTGGAAGTGTCCATGCCCACCTGTGACAAGTGCACCCCATGTTTGTCAACCTAACCTAGGCGTACGCCTGGATGGCAATAGCCCCATCTTTAGCAAAGTAGCCTTAGCCTTTAACATTAGCCTGAATCAGCTTG
>CAWUFW010027155.1:0-28600 GCA_963921515.1 Calotriton arnoldi | reverse complement strand
TCAAAACACAGTTTTATTAAGTCAGCAGATAAAACAGCTGCATCTCGAACAGGAGAAAGACAGTTAGTTCTGGTCAGCATTATAAGAATCAATCTGGTGACTTTCATATGACATTTACAAAATAAGGAGATAAACATTTCGGGCTTGTAAACAGCAGCCCACAACTTTATAACCAAGTGTGCTATGTACAACATAATAATCTATGTAACATATCTTGAGAGCCAATTCTCATATAAAGTAGGTCCCTGCATCACTTCTGTCCCCTTGATCTATCATCCAGAGATCTCAGCATCTGTACAGCATGGTGGAGGGGGTTCCAAAATAAGACCTCGATAATCTGCCTAGCTGCCTCCAGATTTTGAATGTTTCTGTAGGCAGCCTTGTGCCTTAAATATAGGTTGCTCCATGTTCATACACCAATCCAGACTCGCCCTCCATGACCCAAGTTTAGGTGGGGTCGAGTCTTTCCATGCCCTGGCTATATCCCTTTGTGGCCAGAGTAAGGCCCAGGAATAATAGATGCCTTTTATATATATTTCTCCAATCTCCTCCCGAAGACATGCAGCAGTGCAAGCCTAGGGGACAGGGGTATCTCCCACCCCAGTACCTCTGACAGACAGGTCATGACCCCAGTCCAGAATCTACAAAGCTCCGTGCATTCCCAAATAGTATGTATAAGCGATGCCTCCGCACTGTCACAGCGGAGACACGTAGGGGAAGCTATCAGTCCTGCCATCCAGAATCTATATCTTGTGAAATAGGCACGGTGTAATATTTCAATTGAATGCATCTTAGGCATGATGCTATTGCAGCTCCCCGCGGGGATTCTAATATCTCCGTCCAGTCGTCGTTATCTAGTTGACCAAGGTCAGTCTGCCATCTCTCCCGGAGTGAGTCCAGGGTTGTAGAGAGATTCGTCACAAGAGATTGATGTATTTTTTGCCATCTTGTGGTCACCCAAATAGCCCATAAAGACCTTAGCCTCTATCGGGATATACTCGTGGATAGATTCCAGGGTCGCATATACGGTGTTAGGGAGCGTGACAAAGTTGCAAATACTTGTAAGATTGGGTAAGCAGCATCTCAAAGTCCCTCTAGAGCTCCTGAAAGTGACTTCCAGAACGGTGCCATGCATCACGCCCCCAATGTGGAGATACCAATGATATCCCAGTCTCGAAACCCCGACAAGGCAGATACCTGTGGCATATGTCCACTCTGCCAAAGAGGTGTTTCTCTTGTCAGTTTCCTCCACTCATCCCATCCTCTGCAGCGATTGCTTCCATACTCCAAAGATCACTCGGTAGCAGACGAGAGCTGACGGAGCTCTCTTGGGGCATGGAGGAGCATGTGTGGCAAGGTGCTACCCATGAGCCATCGTTCCACCTGGTATGCCGGATCATTTCTCTGGCCGTACTCACCAATCATTGAGCACCAAGAGGTGGGATGCTGCATGATACAATTGGATATCCTGTGTCGCTATCCCCACAATAGGTAGACTGAAAGCATATTTTGAGCGTGACTCTAGCGGTCTGGTCATTCCAAAGGAAACGGCTGAGTCTGGAATTAAGCTGTCGGAACCAGGCGGGTGGTATTGGAAAGGGATGATTCTGCAGCTGGTAGAAAAGACGAGGAAGTGACACTATTTTAAAAATCACCGATCTACCCAATATGGAAAGGGGCATACGAGTCCATGACTTCATCTCAGTCTGAAAGCGCAGAGCCAGATGGGAATAATGTTTTTATCCCATTTCATTACCGACTGGGATGAAGCCAGATGAACCCCTAAGATATTTAAATCCTGATGCAGCCATCGGGACTTCTGCAGCCCATGCACTCATTACGGAGCTCCCCGCGCAGAGGCCTAAGCATAGACTTCGGCGTTCATATACAATCCCGAGGTCTCTCCAAATATCTGCAGTACTCGGAGCAACCGTGGTCCCGTCCACTGCGTGCTCTGATATAAAGAAAAGGACATCATCCGCATAGAGAGCGATCCGATCCGATATTCCGCCTGGCCATTCAAATCCCTTAAACTGTGCGTCAATCCGGACCCATGAGGCCAGAGGTGCCGAAGTGCAATAAATAGGGGACAAAGGTCATCCTGACGCCGCACCACGTCCCATAGAATAGGGTTCCACGATTGCACCTGCCACTCTAACTGAAGCCGTGTGAGATCGGTATATAACAGCCTGATATAGGACAAAAGGCGTAGCCCAATATTAAGACGCTGCAGGAGAGCAAACAGTGCACGCTCCACCCCAAGGAATCAAATGCCCTATCTATATCGGCCAGCAGCAGCGCAGCTGGGCTTTCCAGACGGTAAATCGCTGCCATTGCATTATGGGCCCGGTCGGATATTGTGTCGGGTAGCCCGCCAGGCATAAAGCCTGCCTGGTCTGGATGAACCAGGTCGGGCATAAAGGGGAGGATACCAAAAGCTTAGCCTCCACATTTAGCAGTGATATGGGACGGTATGTTGAGTGTTGATCTGGGGTCGGCCGGGTTTGGGAAGTATCGCAATTTCAGCATGTCGCCAATCTGACGGGAGTCTCCCTTCCTCGAGGGCCACGTTCATCGCCTCCAGATAGTGCGTAACAAACTGGGACTGAAAGAGTTTGTAAACTCGCATGGGAAGCCGTTAGGACCTGGAGCCTTGTCGGCGCGCAAGTCTGTGAGAGCCGCACTCTGTTCCTCAGCTGTTAGGGGGCATCTAGGTCCACCCGTGCCGTATCCGCATAGGGCTTTGAGGTAGATCCTCTATAAAGCGAGTAATCACAGATTCAGGTAACACATCATTAGGGGTATATAAATCGGGCGTAATACGTCGCAAAGCTGGTCGCAATCTTGGCTGAGTCCGTCATCGTTTGACCATCCTCACACAAAATACCTGGTGTTGTTAGTGGGTGAGTCGTGCCCGTTGACATAGGCGCTGTAGGAGAGAGCACAATTTGTCCCCTCACTGATATATACGGCTGTGTGAGGCCAGCCAAGCCTCTTGGCCTCGTCCCACAGAACATTAGCATATGCTTGTTGCGCGAAGAGGAGCTAACGGCGAATTTGCCTACCGCCTACATCTCGACTCCGTTTGTCTAGATCAAGTATTTGAGCCTCAGCCTGAAGCAATGTTTCCGGCATTTTTTCCGTTGAGCGGCGCAGAAAGAGATGTCAGCACCCCTAAGGGTTAGCTTCATAGATTCCCAGATGGTCATCGCCGAGCTCACAGTTCCCAAATTTTCAGTAAAATAAGGCGTAATGGCCTGATATATGTAGGTTTTATATTGTGGATCATGAAGATGCCACGTCGAAAGGCGCCATCGGAAGGAAGGGCGGGCTATGTCCAGCCGCAATGTCAACGTTATAGGAGAATGATCTGAGAGGCCTCTAGGTAGGATATCCGCATCCGCAATCCGATAATAGTAAGTGGCCGGTATAAATATATAATATAAAGGCGAGAACGAATTGTGTACTGTAGAGTAGTATGCGTAGCTTTGCACTGTCGGGTGTAAGTGTCGCCACGTATCCACCCAGCCCATATCTCGCAACAGTGTCTGTAGTCACGTGTCGCTCAGTGGCTCCGGTCCACCACGTGATCTCCATCTATCCTGGGCTAATATCAAGACGTCATTCCAGTCCCCGCCCATGATAGAGAGGCCCTGGGTATCTCTAACATCATTCTAGTCAAGCATTCCACAAACGTTTCCAGACAATGGAGGGCGCATAAATGCTACCAAATATAACAAGCTCCCCATATAACGTACCAGTCACAACTACATAGCAGCCCTGGGGGTCAGACCATGTTTTAGCATGTGTAAAGGGGACTCTTCGATGAATAAGGACCGCCACCCCATGAGATCCCCTGAGTGAATCCTGCATGGAAGACCTGGATATAGCCAAATCGAGAGAGAGGCATGGCGCTTTGGAACCCAAAGGTGAGTTTCCTGCAGTAGCAGGACATCTGCTGAAGCACGTTTAGCCTGTCGAAGAACCGCCCCTCTTTTGATTTTGTCCAGTGCCCCCATATATTCCAGCTCACTACGTGGAGCCTACCTGCGGGGTCTGACATATGGCATGACATGAAAAATAAATATAGAACATGGCTCGTCGCATTGCATGAAAATCATAGGCATGAAGAAAAACATGGCACAGCATAACAACACAACTCGTCAATCCCTTCCCACCCCTTCCATCCCACCCAATACCTCATAATGATTGAAGTATCTGTCGCGGTTGGGGTTCTACTGCGGCCCCAACAGGGGTAGGGCATTGCCCCAAACCAATGGATCCCCAGTAAACGATCCCCATGCATAGATACAGTTCTCAGATACTGAGAGAAGAGTTACGGGGGTAAAAGTCCCACGGAGGCCCTAAAATGTTTTCATCAGCCAAACAGATATCGTACTCACGACCCTCAGTCTCCATTGCGTGACTGTGTTAGTTCATGTTTGTCTTCATCCACTCGGGAGCTGGATGCCCCCGTGATTTGGATCGGCGCCTTGAGCGTGATCTACAGTTCGATTTCTCTTTAGTTTTGACAGTCTTTCGTGTGGCTTCTCCAGAAGATGACTCTGAGTCAATAGATGGCGGGTTGTGTGGTTTAAACTTCTGCTTCTCGTCCGTCCAGGCAAAGACCTCCTTGGGGGTATCGAAGAACAGAGTGCGCGACTTATAAATAACTCCGCAGCCGGGCTGGGAAAAGCAGGGCATATTGAATCTTCAAGTCTCGGAGCCGGGCCTTCGTGGCTAGTGAACGACTGTCGGCGTTGTTGCACCAGCCTCGTATAATCTGGAAAAACTAAAATGGAATGAGAGTTATAGTGGAGTTTGCCAATCAAGCTGGCCATGCGAGGATGGCATCCCTATCATAAAAGTTGTGGAGCCTGGCGATAATAGGCCGTGGGTCTGGCCCCTGGCGAGGCTTCTGCATCAAGCGCGGTGAGCACGTTCGAGAATAAAGCATTGGGACAGAGACGACTGAGGGATCCATTCCGCAAGCCATGTGGTAAGAAACTGCTCCATGTTGTTGCCTTCGCAGCCCTCCAGAAAGCCCACAAAGCAAAGATTATTCCTCCGAGCCCTGCCCTTGGCATCTTCCGCCCCTGATCGCTAAGGCCCTTTGTGATGGACTCCAAGGAGGATACCCTCTTTTGGAGAGATGCGACTGTGTCCTCTGCAGTAGATATATGGGTCTCAGCTTCCGTTATCCTGTCTACCACCTTGTGGAGGTCCTGGCGGATCAGCATGACGTCCGATCCCACTTCCCCGATTTTGGCCTCTAAGGCGTCGCGAGGCTGGGTTATTGCTGCCATCAGCGCAGCGTTGTCTGGGCCGATAGAGGACGGAGCTGCTGGGTCCGCCGCCTGCGCCCCCATGTAGCGATCCAGCGTGAGCTCTGCTTGGTACCCTGCAGCTTGTCTCGGGTCATTTTGGGTGACCGTAGACGGTGACGGGTATTAGTGATGTAGAGCTATAGGGATCGGCACGTAGGGCGCGCTCGTCGTGGACCGTAATTATAATAGTGTTGCTTCCGAGGAGCAAAGGGTCCCCCGCTGCCACTGTTGTGGACGTCGTTTGTCTTCAGGGTGAGCAGGAGGCAGGAGTGAGGGCAGGCCACAGACAGGCCGCACCAAACCTAGTCTGCCTGCTTTCGCATGTAAAGACACACAATTGATGGATGGAATGCAGAACAAATCAAAACATTCACCCCCAGTCAAGAGATCTGGGTTAAATCCATCATTCTTTTGCTCACCATGCCACCCCAGTTTAGACCTGGCCATATGCAAATCAGTCTTGACCTCTGTAGCCTCATGGGAACAGTCCAGCCCGAACTGCCAAGCCAGGTCCTCCCTGGACCGGAAACAAGCATCCTAGGACCGGTTTCGGGTTTCACCCTCTTCAACCAGGATAGCTTGCTTCCAGTGGCACAGTGAGCCCAGGACCACGTCTGGGCATACCTGGCACTTTAGGCTGAAAGCAAAGACACACAATTGATGGACGGAATGCAGAACAAATCAAAACATTCACCCCAGTCAACAGATCTGGGCTAAATCCATCATTCTTTTGCTCACCATGCCACCCCAGTTTAGACCTGGCCATATGCAAATCAGTCTTGACCCTGTGCCTCATGGGAACAGTCCAGCCCGAACTGCCAAGCCAGGTCCTCCTTGGACCTGAAACAAGCATCCTAGGACCGGTTTCGGGTTTCACCCTCTTCAGCCAGGATAGCTTGCTTCCAGTGGGACAGTGAGCTCAGGACCCACGTCTGGGCATACCTGGCGCACTTAGGGCGAGAAAGCAAAGACACACAATTGATGGACGGAATGCAGAACAAATCAAAACATTCACCCCAGTCAAGAGATCTGGGTTAAATCCATCATTCTTCTGCTCACCATGCCACCCCAGTTTAGACCTGGCCATATGCAAATCGGGCTGGACTGTTCCCATGAGGCACAGGGGTCAAGACTGATTTGTATATGGCCAGGTCTAAACTGGGGTGGCATGGTGAGCAAAGAATGATGGATTTAACCCAGATCTCTTGACTGGGGGTGAATGTTTTGATTTGTTCTGCATTCCGTCCATCAATTGTGTGTCTTTGCTTTCGCCCTAAGTGCGCCAGGCATGCCCAGACGTGGGTCCTGGGCTCACTGTGCCACTGGAATCAAGCTATCCTGGCTGAAGAGGGGTGAAACCTCGAAACCGGTCCTAGGATGCTTGTTTCCGGTCCAGGGAGGACCTGGCTTGGCAGTTCGGCTGGACTGTTCCCATGAGGCACAGGGTCAAGACTGATTTGCATATGGCCAGGTCTAAACTGGGGTGGCATGGTGAGCAAAAGAATGATGGATTTAACCCAGATCTCTTGACTGGGGGTGAATGTTTTGATTTGTTCTGCATTCCGTCCATCAATTGTGTGTCTTTGCTTTCTCGCCCTAAGTGCGCCAGGCATGCCCAGACGTGGGTCCTGGGCTCACTGTGCCACTGGAATCAAGCTATCCTGGCTGAAGAGGGTGAAACCTCGAAACCGGTCCTAGGATGCTTGTTTCCGGTCCAGGGAGGACCTGGCTTGGCAGTTCGGCTGGACTGTTCCCATGAGGCACAGGGTCAAGACTGATTTGCATATGGCCAGGTCTAAACTGGGGTGGCATGGTGAGCAAAAGAATGATGGATTTAACCCAGATCTCTTGACTGGGGTGAATGTTTTGATTTGTTCTGCATTCCGTCCATCAATTGTGTGTCTTTGCTTCCGCATGCAGCCACTGTCCGCCCCCTATTGGGTACCCCCACACAGCTCTCTCCAGCAGCGTCGCACAGTTCCCGTGTGGAGGCAGTCCCAGAAGGTAAGTGTATGAAATGGTCTCAACTGTAAGGATGTAGGGCACAGGTGTAGAGCAATGTAGGTCACAGCTGCCTGCTCCACTGAGGCCCCAAAGTAGCAATGGTCAAAGCCCACGGGCCATGCAGAGAAGACGCAGATCATGATAGAGAATGAGGAGGCCACCACCTCCGGCAGGATCGCAGAGTCAGCACCAAGCGATTCACCCTGTACCCCAGGTTAGCCCATGGTTAGAGCTCCAGGGTGGGGTCGGGCACCAGAAGTCCAGGAAGGCGGGTCAAGGTGAAAGGATCAGGTCGGGGCACGACGTCCCAAGGAGCCCTCAGGGCATTCAGATTTCTGCCACATTCAAAGGAGAGGGAAAGAGAAGGGAAGAGGGAGCCTCTAAGGTCTCCGCTGTCGCAGTGAGCTGTCTCACCCCATGGAACACACGGCAGAGTCAGGACGCCGGTGGCGGCAGGAGGACTGCGTTATTTCAAACTGATGCACGTCATTGACGCTGCCATTTAAATTCACCAACCTTCTTAAATAATATTTATTAACGATTCCAAACGTACATTCAGGTTCTCATCTTGGTTGTGATCAATTCAAATGTTATTTTTAAATCAATTATTATTTTGACTCACTTTGGGGCTGATTACGATGGTGGAACGATCACCACCGCCGGGCCGGCGGTGAGGTCCCGCCAGCCCTGCGGACCACGATTCTCCGACCGCCAGATTACGATGGCGGTGGGATCCAGACCGCGACCGCGGTGGGAGGCAAAGCCCGCTCTGTCACGGAACCGCCACAGGCAATAGTTACGATTGCCTGGCAGAGCGGTCAGCATGCTTACAATGGTGGTGGAGCCTAGCAGGCTCCGTCCGCCGAATTACGATGCTGGCGGAAGCCAGCCTTTCCGTGGCGGTTGAACCGCCATTTAAAGGCTGGCGGGGATTGGTTCGGGGGCCCGTTGCGGGCCCTTGTGTTGGGGGAGGTGTGGGTGCACTGGGGGTACCATGGCCCCCTGCATTTCACTGCACCATGTGGCAGGCAGTGTAGTGCCTGCCACGTAGTGCAGTGAAATGCACAACATGCTTTTCGACATCGCGGCGGTGCTGCTGTCAGCAGCCACCGCCGCAATGTTAACGGTGCAGAATCTGACCGCAGCGGTGGTGGTCCCATCCTAATCGGTTAGGCGGGACCGCCGCATGCATGGCGGATGGTCCCAAACACCACTACGATAGAGAGCGGACGAAGTCCACCCGCCATTGTGATCAGCACCTTTGTCCTTATTTAAATACTTGATTTTCTGGATCTCCTTATAGTGCCTGACGAACGACTAGATACTGTTGTGGTCCTCATTGCTTCAAAGTGCTCCAGTGCTCAGTTTTTCAAGTGGCATATAGTGCCTCTAAATTCTCCGCTATCGCAGGGAGCCGCCTCACCCCAGGGAACACACGGCAGAGTCAGGACACCGGTGGCGAAAGGAGGACTGCGTTATTTCAAACTGGTGGAATCCAGCGTCACCAGTCAATATGCCAGGCGGGCGCGGCATCCCCCAACCAGAAAACGGATCCGCGGCTTCGAGCGCGGCCCCCGCTCACCTCGCTGCAGCCCACTGCCTGTCCCTGTTTCTGCTCCATATCAGTCGCACGGCAGGCCACCAGGGGTACCGGGCCGGAGGATATTCATCAGCACCAGTAGCAGGCCGCACCCAGCAGAGGGCCCGCCGCACACCCCCAGGGCGCCACAAGGCAAGCAGCGCTGTTCCTCTGCCATGGGCCTCCACCGCCGATGTTCCGATTGCTCGTCTGCTGCTCCGGACGGGCCGCCCCGGGTGCCGTCCGGCCCGACCGGCAGTCAGGTTGAGAGAGGCTGGGAGGCCGCGCAAGCTTCGATCTCGCAGGCCGGCCGTTGCCACCTCGTTGTTACTGCCACTATGGGGGTCCGGCAGCCTCCTTAAGGTGATGTGGGTATGAAGGACAGCAATGTCGGGGAGAGTGAGGGCAGGATGCAGGGTGATGAGGCAGGATGAAGGTAGGATTACGAGCGGGCCATCGGAGCTCACTTAGATCGCGTCCGCCATTGTGGACCGCTTGCACGCCCAGGGAGTAGATTTTTAATGTTGTTTAATTTTTTTAAATTAAAAGTAGAAATTGAATTTTTTTTTTTAAATTTACATTTGAAAATTTTAATTCAGAACAAAAAAATAATAATATTGAGGTTATATTTATGTTTGAGTACATTTTTCTATACTTTTTGTAATTTATTTGCAAAAAATTAATTTTTAAATTTAAAAATTGATTATAAGGACAAAGTTTAAGAAAAAATTATTATATTGATTATAAATTTGGAGTTGTAATATTTATTTATTATAATTTATTATCCAGCACTTTCTCTGAGTTTATTTTGTTTTTGGAGTTGGAATAGTAATTTATTTTGTTTTATTATCCAGCACTTTCCCTGAGTTTTGTTGATTTTGGAGTTGGAATAGTAATTTATTATGTTTTATTATCCTGCACTTTCCCTTTGTTTTGTTGGTTTTGGAGTTCGAATAGTAATTTATTATGTTTTCTTATCCAGCAATTTTCATGAGTTTTGTTGGTTTTGGAGTTGGAATAGTAATTTAGGGGTCATTATGATAGCGGGCAGATCGACACCGCCCGTATGGCGTGTGGCGATCCGCCCGCTATTTTTCACCACCCGCACTCCATTTCCCCCGCCATATTACGATGGCGGGGGACTCCGGCGGACGGAAAGACCGGGTCCGCCGATTTTCCACCGGTCTGACAGGGGACCGGGCGGAAAAGGAGCTCTACCATGGTGGCGGTGTTCTGCAAGACACCGCGCATCCATATTAGGATGGTGGCGGAAAGCAGCCTTTCCATGGTGGTGTTGCCGCCATGGAAAGGCATGCGGTCTTTGCTTCTGGGGTCCATTGCGGGCCCCCAGGGTTTTGGTGGGGTGGGGGTACACATGGGGAGTACCTATGGTACCCCTCACATTTGAATGCACAAGGTGGCAGGCACCGCACGGTTCCTGTCATGTTGTGCATTCAAATGCACAACATGCTTTTTCACATTGCGGCGGGTGCTGCTGACAGCACCGCCCGCCGCAATGTAAACAATACGGGATGCCACCGCCACCGTGGCGGTGGCATCCTAATCACATGGCGGGACCGCCGCACCTCTTGCGGGCGGTCCTGTTTGTCGTTAGCGTGTGGCGGGCGGACTTTGTTCGCCCGCCATCGTAATGACCCTCTTAATTTGGTTTATTATCCAGCACTTTCTCTGAGTTGTAGTTGGTTTTGGAGTTGGAATAGTAATTTAATTACGGTTTATTATCCAGCACCTTCACTGAGTTTAGTTGGTTTTGGACTTGGAATAGTAATTTATTATGTTTTATTATCCAGCACTTTCCCTGAGTTTTGTTGGTTTTGGAGTTAGGAATAGTAATTTAATTATGTTTTCTTATCCAGCACTTTCCCTGAGTTTAGTTGGTTTTGGAGTTGGAATAGTAATTTAATTAGGTTTATTATCCAGCACTTTCCCTGAGTTTGGTTTGTTTTGGAGTTGGAATAGTAATTTAATTAGGTTTATTATCCAGCACTTTCCCTGAGTTTTGTTGGTTTTGGAGTTGGAATAGTAATTTATTATGTTTTATTATCCAGCACTTTCCCTGAGTTTAGTTTGTTTTGGAGTTGGAATAGTAATTTAATTTGCTTTATTATCCAGCATTTTCCCTGAGTTTTGTTGGTTTTGGAGTTAGGCATAGTAAATTTCTATTGTTTATTAGTTATTTTATTTTTTTATTTTGTATGTATATTTAAATAAGAAAGGAGATGTATGTTAGTTATTCTTGTGAACATTTTTATTGGTTACACATTTTGTTTTGTTTTACAGTTTATTTGTTCTCATATGCATTTGTTATACATTTTTTTCACAATATTAAAAAAATTATCCAGGTATTTTGGTGTTGTTCAAAATTTATTACAAAGTATAATATATTTTTAACATACATTTTTCTTGTAGAGTTGGAAAATTAACAATATTTTTTAATGTACATTTTTCATGTAGAATTGTAAAATTAACAATGTTTTTTAACATACATTTTTAATGTAGAATTGGAAAATTAACAATATTTTTAATATACATATTTTTTAAAACATAATTGAAAATATGTACATTTTTTGAAGTATAGTCATGTAATAGTAAAGTAATATATTAATAGTTATTTATTTTAAACAATTTGACTTTCATTGTTTATTATTTTTATGACAAAAAGTAAACATTTGTATTTTTTTTTAAACAATTTTTTAATATATTTTATATAATTTTATTTTTTAATACAATTATATAATATGTATTTTACATATTTTTTGTATATTTTATTATTTAGTATATTGAATATTATTTTTATTCAAATAATATTTAATATATTAAATAATTTACAAATATATATTTTCACATATATTTTTTCATTATACATTTTAATATTTTTGGTAAATTTACAGTACATGAAATAAACATACATTTTAATATATATTAAATATTATATTTTTTGTTTTTTGATAATATAATATTTAATATATATTTTACAATTTTTGGTATATTTCTGGAACATTTGTACATTTTTTTGCAATATATAAAAATATAAATTAATTTTTTTATATTTTAATATTATTTCTCCATTCTTTTTGGGGAGTAAGTCTTTTTTCAGTACGCGGCCATTTTTTTCTAGTTTCTTCACTTTTCTATCTATCTGTTCCATTTTTAGGTCATTTTGGGAGATGGAACCTCGAAGTTGGGAGCTGCGTTTCGTCGCTTAAGCTAAGTTTGATGTAATTAACTTTTAAGGTAGTTTTAGGGTAGGGGCGAGGTAGTAGTAGTGTAGTTAGCTCTGTGAGAACCGTATTTGTTCATTTTTGGTGTAGTTGGGTGTTGTTTTGGTAGGTTAGGGGCCCATTACGATACCCGGCGTAAATAAATCCGCCAGGCATGGAAGCGGCAAAAATCCGCCCGCACACACCGCCTGAACACCGACCACGCCATTACGATTACACAAACCGAAAACCGCCATCGGCGGAAAAATCACACAAAATACCGCCCGCCAACGTCCGAGTCGGAGTCAAACCGCCCGCCACGGACGGAAACACGCACGACAACACAAAACCGCCCGCCCTCACGGCCGACACACCGCACGTGAAATTACGATCGCACCGACATGAGCGCGGAAAAACCACAAATATACCGCCCGCCAGCGCAAACAACGCCGATGAGAATCGACACGGCAGAAGCCATGGCGCCAACGTACCTGCACAGAAACCATCCGCACACAAAACCAATAGCACACAACATGGCCAACAAGTCCACACAGCAAGGCACGCACAAATACACAAGCACAGTACACATCCCGAAAACACCCCCGGACAAACAAAAAATACAAAGGCCAGAACCCCAGACACAACACACCTGAAAACAACAGACCATGAGGACACACCCACATAGGTGAGTACAAAAGCAGCACTCCCACAGACCACAACCCCTTGCTACATTGCAAACCAGAGAGAGAGAGAGGACACAGTGACACAGCAAGGACAGCAGCACACCACAGAAACGCACACATCACAACCACCACCACCACCACCACCACCACCAAACACCACCACCACCACCACCACCACCAAACACCGGCACCACAAACCCCTGCACATTACACAACACACACCGCACCAGCA
The DNA here is from genome assembly GCA_963921515.1 of Calotriton arnoldi. Taxonomy (NCBI): domain Eukaryota; kingdom Metazoa; phylum Chordata; class Amphibia; order Caudata; family Salamandridae; genus Calotriton; species Calotriton arnoldi. Next base: position 15,554 of record CAWUFW010027155.1, on the reverse strand, counting down.
CCACAAACACCATGGCACCACAAAGAATGCCCAAGTTCACGCCCATGGAGCTGACGGTCATGGTCGACGAGATCATCAAGGTGTACCCACAAATCTATGGGAACATGGTCCAGCACACACCACTAGCCACCAGAAACAGAATGTGGAACCGGATCGTAGACCAGGTCAATGCAGTCGGGACCCTGCCCAGGAACAGAGTCGAAATTAACAAACGTTGGAATGACGTAAAGAGCCTGGTCAAGAAGAAGGAGGGCAAAAACAGAGAGCTGGCTGCCGTCACTGGCGGAGGGAATCCAGCGCTCTTTAAGACCTTCAAAGCGTGGGAGGAGAAGGTGCGAGTCGTAATACATCCGGAGATCCTCGCCGGATTAGCAGGGGAGTGGAGGCTGGTAAGTACAAACTAATGTATACCAGCACACCGCTATGTACTCACATGCACTACTACCATGCCACAGCTCCCAGGGACAAACACCCCCATGTCCAGCACACAATACACAACACATCACACACACATGCAACAGACACTACCACACACAGCCCAAACCGAACAACTGTAAGATGCGTGGGGACATGTGTACACTCAGCCAGCCACGTAACCACCAACAGGTCCCCAAATATGCCAGAAGCGCCACAACGAGCACCCACCACACCCATGTGTCCGCCACAGCTGCACTAACCGACAAGTAACAGGTAAGTGGCAGGAACACAAAGTGCAGTGGGTGGGACGGTGGACAGCCCAAGTACAACACACACCAGGCCCCAGTCCCACAGCACAGCAAGGAGGAGCATCCCCCACACCCCACAGCCACGTGTCAGCCACCGCAGTGCACAACGACAGCCGAAAGGCAGACATCACGGTCCACAGCAATCGGTGTCAGTGGGTGTCCAGCCACCCCCACGACCCACAACACCCCCCCACCCCCACAGACCTGCAACATGGAGCACCCCCGCTTAGAGCCATGTGGCATCCAGTACAGTGCACGCACGAACAACTTGCAGGTGGGAAACTGGACAGGGCTGGATTACTGGAGGCATGAGGACCATAACACGACCAACACATGGGACATGTCACGTAGCAGACGAACACGCAGCACCGCCCACCGTCACGAACAAGTGAACAATGTGCACACGGACATGAACAACAGACTCACACCCCACATGACCCATCACAGACATAGCAACACCCAAGGAGCCACGTCTGCATGCACAAGCCACACTGAATATAGTCCCACACGGCAGCCACTGTGCAACTCATCACACACAACCGAAACACCATTGAAGTCCTGTCCATGTAGCCCCTACTGCCTGTCAACCACACACCCCACAACTACGCCTATGTAAGACAAACAACACTAGACGCAACAGAGCGGAACAACATAAATGCACACGAACACCACTGAACCCATCAAACTCACAGACACACCATGCACATACAACATACCATCCATCCCATCCGTCAGCCCCAGTCTCATGAAAGGCATGTCATCCGCACAGCTGCCACACATACAGCAGTCACGCTAAGACACATGCCCATGACCAACCATGTGCCAGAAGTCAATTAAGCGCACGACACACTGTGAGCAACAACACACAACATGGGCCACACCCCCCCGAGCACTGCAGTGATGCACATGGCACAGGGCAGCACGCACACCAAGGAGATGGGACAACTGCAATACGTTGGCTGGCACACAACTATCACTCACTCATAACGATGCGTCCAATGCCATGTCCAGTAATCACAACAGACAGCAAATATGCAGGCCATGTCAAGCATGCACACACCTCAAACCATGCACTGTCATGCTGCCACAACACATGTCACGTTCGGCACCCATGGCTCACAGCATGTACCCCAAAAGCATATTCCCTCCCAAATGCGAATCTGGGGCATGGCCCCCATGTTGCCATATGCGTTCCTAAGCGTTCCATTTGAACCCCAAAAGCATATCCCCTCCCAAATGCGAATCTGGGGCATAGCCCCCATGTTGCCATATGCGTTCCTAAGCGTTCCATTTGAACCCCAAAAGCATATCCCCTCCCAAATGCGAATCTGGGGCATAGCCCCCATGTTGCCATATGCGTTCATAACCGTTCCATTTGAACCCCAAAAGCATATCCCCTCCCAAATGCGAATCTGGGGCATAGCCCCCATGTTGCCATATGCGTTCCTAAGCGTTCCATTTGAACCCCAAAAGCATATCCCCTCCCAAATGCGAATCTGGGGCATGGCCCCCATGTTGCCATATGCGTTCCTAAGCATTCCATTTGAACCCCAAAAGCATATTCCCTCCCAAATGCAAATTCTGGAGGCATGGCCCCCATGTTGCCATATGCGTTCCTAAGCGTTCCATTTGAACCCCAAAAGCATATTCCCTCCCAAATGCGAATCTGGGGCATGGCCCCCATGTTGCCATATGCGTTCCTAAGCGTTCCATCTGAACACCAAAAGCAAAGTACAAACCAGACCCAGGATGGGCCAGGAGCCCGCATACACCAGAGTCACAATAAGTAGGGGCACAGCAACACACCCATCGGCATGGCCAATCCGTCCCATGCCACATGTGCACAGCACACAGTCCCATTGCCAAGCACACACAACTACAGATGCTACAGCCACACACACGCCTCCGGGAAACCCATGTACGAGATTGCACCGAACTGTCAATGTCAGACGACAAATACATACTTCGCCAGGTGCAACACAATAACAAATCTCATTCTCTCCACAGGTGACGAACTGCTGGATGCTGGGGATGGAGCCAGCAGCCAGCACAGCCAGCCTACAAGCCCCCAACGAGGACACACGGATCTGGAGGATCTGTCCTCCTCTTCGGACACGGACCACCAAGCAGGCCCATCTGGTGTGGCAGGGCCCAGCCGCTCCCCAGGACCCCTCCTACCCACCAACCCATCATCCAGGGCTGCTGAACATTCCCAGCCCCCTGCTGCCACTGTCGTTGCGGCCACACCCACGGTCATTGTGGCCACTACCACTGCCGCAACCGCCACCATCGCCGCACCGACCACCACCGCCGCCACCACCGCCACGTCTTCGCTGGCACCAGCCCCAGCGCAGGTGGTGGCCCGGCCGACTGGATCCACCCTGGGAGCCACAGCGAGGACCGTGGTGAGCAATGTGGCTAGTGGGCAGGCCGGTGGCAGCAGGACTGGTAGGAGGAGCAGGGTCAGGGAAACGCCAGCCTCCCCTGGGAGCCATGCCCTGCCTCAAATGGCCAGAGTCCTTGGGGCCTATGAAGAGGCCCAAGGACAATGGGTCCGGTCTGCTTCAGACACGCGTGAGGTGCTGGGGGTGCTGAGGTCCATGGACGCCCGTATGGGCCAAATCGTGGACCTCATGGGACAGCTGGTGGTGGCGGTGAGGTCACAGCCAGGGACAGCAGCTCCCCTCCGCCACCACCTGCCGGGGCGCAGGGTGGAGCAGCAGTGTCCAGTTCCCCTGCGTCCACAGCCAGTGAGCACACCTCAACCACCAGCATGTCGCAAGCAGGCACCCCCTCGCAAACGTGGAAGGGGCCGTCCGAAGGGAAACAGATCTCCCGGGAGGACTTCGCACGCTCCAAACGCAAGTGAGGCAGCCAGCCAGCCTTCCGCCAGCCTTCCTTGACCAGCCACTGCATTGACTTGGACTACGATCCCACTCCACACAGCCATCTGGATGGCATGTGTGTGTTGGACTATGGACATAGAACCAGTGGGTACACCCTGATCATCACGCAGCCATGACCGACAGCTCATTGTCACTGCACGCACCACTTTTGTCATCACCTTACACACAATCACATGTCACAGTTTGTAATAAATGCACCTTTTTCACTAACTGCTGTTTGTGCCCTGTGTCTTATTTGTACGGAATACAACGGCCACCTTGGGCGGAAAGGCACCTGATGCGTGGCATGGCAATTGAATCCGGAGGGCCTGTAGGGACCTAGGGGTGGGAGACAGAACAGGAGCACATTCAATGAGTGTGTCACACACCCATCACACAGTACATGTCAACAACTACAAGCAATGTACACACATCGCACAGAGCAATAGGGCACAATGCCACAGCCACCAACAGTGGCATACTACCCTGGCCATGGAGCGTTGACACACAGCACGCAGTGAACAAACGGCCACCCTGACACAGCACACACACACCTGCACAGATACAGCCACATCAGCCGTCGTACATGGACACTCACCGTCAAGTGAAGTAGCGGGCGATGAGCTGCTGCCGCACATTACCAGCTTCCTCCTCTCCGCTGTCCTCCTCACTCGAGCTGTCCTGGTCTGCGGGCTGGGGCCCTGGTTGATCTCCGTCATCCACGATGAGGGGGATCTGCTTCCGAATGGCCAGATTGTGCAGCATGCAGCACGCCACCACTATCCGGCACACCTTCTGTGGGGAGTACGCCAGCGCACCCTCGGTGCGGTCCAGGCACCTGAACCTGGACTTGAGGAGGCCAAAGGTACGCTCGACCACACGTCTGGTCCTCCCATGTGCCTCATTGTAGCGATCGTCTGCTGGGGTGCGAGGATTCCTCAATGGACTGAGCAGCCATGCCCCATTCGGATACGCAGAGTCACCTGGGTGTGAGGGACACAGAGAACCGTTGCTAATTCCAACTGGACAGGGGACAGCATCGCACAACCAGCACGCTACACCACTCCACATACTCACCGACAATACAGGCACGATCCTGTTGCATATTGGACATCAGTCGTGGCAAGATGCTGTTGCGCATTATGTGTGCGTCATGGGCCGAGCCTGGGAACTTTGCACACACGTGGGTGATCACCATGTCCGCAAGGCACACCACTTGCACATTCAGGGAGTGCGTGTGCTTCCTGTTGCGGTACAGGTGCTCAGTGGCCTGTGGTGGAACAAGGCCGACATGTGTGCAGTCAATGGCTCCAACGACGTGTGGGATTCTGCCAAGGGCATAGAATGCACCCTTCACTGCCGCCAATTCACGAGCCCTGGGGAAGCGGATGTACCTGTTCCGGTACAGCATCATGGCTGCCAGTACATCCCTCAGCACCTTGCTGAACATGGGCTGGGACATCCCTCCTCCACTGCCCACTGTGTGCTGGAATGACCCAGTGGCGAAGAAATGCATGGCGGCCATCACCTTAGCCGTGGGGGTGACAGCAGTCGGATACACCCTGCGGGGACGGAGATGGGGTTCTAACATGGCACACAGTCGATGCAGGGTTGGCCTGTCCAGCCGAAACTTCCTAATAACCTCTGTATCGTCCATGTCCGCCAGCAATTGGTATGGGCGGTCAATGTTCGGTCTCCGCCTAGGGACAATGGCAGAGGACACATGTCAAAGCAACACGACACATAGCAATTTCGCATACACATCACTGACATGACTGAGCAAGCACATGAGCCACAGCCCAGCTGTCAAGCTGGGACGGCACGGCCACAATACACTTACACAGGTCTCCCAACAATGGCAATGGCTAGTGATACAAACCACTGCCATGTGCATGCACATGGGGATCTAGGCCCCAATGACTTGCGGGGCGTGCTGATGGGGACTGACTGCATATCCGTCAAGCGGCAACGCCACGGCAACATGAATGTCTGCTGAGCATGGAACTGCTTCCGCGGCTGGATGAGTATGGCACACGACGACGACGATGTGGGCACAGGCTGAGCGGCCAAAACAAGTGGGACCTGTGGCACGAGGGGATATGAGACAGTAGTAGGTGTCAGCACTGCACCCTATGTACAGCACTGTACGGATCACACCTCCCGAAACATTGACAGGTGTCCACATTGACAGCCCCATGCCAAGACGGCTGTGTGCTTGCAGTCACACGTCACAGGTGAGAGGTTACATTGCACGTGCCAGGTGGCAGACGTACATAGTGGGAGCTGGCATGTGTGTGCATGTGTCTCCTGTTCAGGATCCACCAGATGGGCGCTGACTCTGTACTGACCATTGGACACAGCATGTTCCGTGGAAGGCTTGTGTGTGTGGGATGGTGGCACTGGATGTGCCTCCGTTGGGTGGGGGCCATGCACAGGGCGGGTACGTCGATGATTGCGCATTGTTGGTCACGGTGGGTGCACCCACTAAGATGTGTTGCCCTGTGTTCAATTCCTATGTCCGCATGATGATGGACTGTAGATGTGGGCAGACTACACATTGGTCGATGTGCTGTCTATATGCATGTGCCTTCACACCAGGCACAGCTGCCCCTGCACATGTGACCCCTGCTGGACTCGCTGCTGGGTCTGTGGAGCTGATGCACCTTCTGCGCGTGGGGCGGACAGCTCTCCTCACTTCCCTCATTGCGCATGTCATGACTTTGCCGCAGGTGACATGGATCATGGAGGGCCCACATGTACGCGTGGGTAGGCTACACATGATTGTACACTGGTCGCCACCCCCAGTCAGTGTTTCGAATGGGAAGGTTGTCGTGCTGGTGGTATGTTCGATGTGGCGGATGGGCGGGCCTAGGTGCGGGCTTACATTCCGGACATGGGGGTAGTTGGATTGGCGACTAGTTGCAGTACACACGGGACACGTCTCTTCCTTTCCACATCTGGGTCATCCCTTGTACTAACTGACAGTGATACAGTCATCTTCGCCCCAGCCCTCATGTCCTCCCCTCGCTCCCCCAATATGCATGCTCACCTGCGAGGCTAGCGCCTGCACAGGCAGCCCCAAGCTCGCACCAGAGAGGGCAAGGAGTGTATGTGTGGGTCCAGTTGCACGAGTGGGCTGTCTCAGGGTATGATGTGTGGCGGGACGCCGTCCACCTGCGTGGTGCCCCAAATGGAGACCCGGCCTGCATGGACTATGCATCACAGTCTTCACCTTCCGGATCCGCCACCTGCGACACCCAGTGGCTGTGGCTGCCCTTGCGGCCAGGCCGCGTCCGTCTGTGGCTGATGGCCCACACATTCACTCTTTGGCCTCTCTGGGGAGGGCTCGGGGTGGTGGCGCACGCGCTTGCACTTAGTCGCAATGGCATGTGGCGTGGTTGGTATGATGGGCAATGGATGGGATGGTGCGAGCCACCTCCCGTGACGTCAGTGCTGCTCGTGCTGTGGTGCGTCCCCCTACACTTCCATTTGACTTGTGCCATGCTAGACGTTGAGGTTCTATTGCCTGCGTGATATGACCAGGAGGAGCGCGAGGAGACCTCTCACACACCATGCTCCACTGCCATCCCGTGCCCTGTATCGCCTGTGCGGATTGACTATGTTGGGGTTACACCTGGTCGACTGGGGCTGTGTGTGCCTTGTCAAGGGGCATGGCGGGCGCACAACAGGATCCAGCTTGTCCACAGAGGGTGGGCTGAGGTGCGCCTGGTACCGCTTTGTACGTGTGCCCGGCTGCTGTGCACACACGTGTTCACTCCCCCGACAGGTGTCCTCTCACAATGCCCAGGGAAGCGGTGGTGTACTGTTCATGACCCCTCCCAACACGGCGTGCTCCAACTTGGCATGTGCGCATCTACCCGTCGCACCCACCCACCTGAGCACTGCGTCCATACGACTTCACACGACACATGTGTGTCTTCCACAGTTGTGCTACTCATTTGCGTTGACATCCAATACCAGTGGACTACATGGTCATGTCACGACTGCCGTGTACTTCACATACTCTCATCCTCTCTCATTCGTACTTGTGAAATGAGTCAGCGGAGACAGTTTTGGTTTCAAACATTATATTGAGTCTTCTGTCCTCTGTGATGCAGTATAGTGGACACTACTGGCAGCGGAATACATGTTGAGGATATACTGAGCATGATTGCAAATGGGATAGGGTGTGGGGTTACATGTGATTGGCTGTTGCATGTGGGATGTGGGCTTCAGAGTGACATCTGCTTGGCCAAGGCTGTGCTAATGTACATTTACGTATAGCTGCGGAGCTGCGGACTTTGACACAGACGGTATACATGTAGCCTACCAGACCGCTTGGCATCATGGGCACAGTCCATCTCAGTTCCATGTGACAGGTTTGCTGCGGTTGTTCCTCATGCACGCGTGCATGTGAGATGACATCAGGGCATGTGCTTGCGTGCATGCAGCGGCGTGCCACTTGTTGTTGCACTGTGGTGGTTACTGGACATGTCACAGTCACTGGGGTCGTGTTGTTGTTGTATGCACTTGTCGTCCATGCAAAGGTCCTGGTATGGGATTCCCGGGGCGGGGGTGGGAGGGGTGCAGCACCCACAGACTCCAGGCGACCTATTCATGTCCACTGAGCGGTGTGTGTGTCCATGTGCGCTGGATCCATGTCGTGTCCTGGTTGTTCGTGCAGTTCCGTCCATGTGGGTGCGATACACAGAGCCCATGCCACTGCCTCCCACGATGCATGCGGTGTTCCTGGATGTGATGGGGAACAGTGTGCATGTCCCGGTCATATCCGATGTCATGGCGATGTCGTTGATGGTGTGGTTACAGTTGCCGGTCGTTTGGTATGGCTGTTGTGGTGGTGACTGGCCAGTCCGTGCGGAAGCTAAGCATGGGTGCGGGGTTGGACATCATAGGTCACTCGGGGAACCTGCGTTGTGGTCCGACGTATTTACAGGTTGTCAGGTATGCGATGCCGTCCAGCAGGGCTTCCATGTCATTGGTGGTGTACATGTTTGCCAGCCAATGTAGCGGATGGTGGCTGTCAAGGTGTTGTTCGTAAGTTGTCCCTTGGAGGACCATGATGGGGCATGCTGGGTGACATTCGATGTAGCTGTTCTCGATGATCCGTCGTGTGGAGGCACAGTGGTCCCATTTCAGTGCGGGTGCGATGTTGGCCACATACGCCATGCCCCCATAGGCAGAGCAGGCCCTGTCGTGTGCGTCCAGAGGGAGGAGTAGTGGTAGCAGGTCCGCCTTCAGACATGCCGGGTTGGAGAGGCATATCTCGACGGGATGCTGGTAGGGACACCTCCGACAGTAGAAGACGGGCATGACGCAGCTGAACAATGTGATGCGGTAAGTCAGTCGGTAACTTACGTTCAGCAGGGACAGGAGATCGCATCCCAATGTATGAAACAGGTTGGTTTTGTACAGCTTGAGCTGTTCGGCGTAGTTGGGTAGGTGTGTTGCGGTTGCCATTTCGCAGCGGTTCGTTGAGGTGGCGTGCTCCGGCTGTGTGTGCAGTCTGCAATGTGCACGCTCCGAGGTTGCTGTGAGCTCTGTGTAGTCGTAGGGAGACAGGACTTGTGTTCTGTTGGCTTGTTTGGAGGACACGGGCCCTCTTCCCACATGCTTCTCAGACAGTTCAAGGTCAGTGATGTGTGACTCCTTCCAATTAACTTGCATGTGGCCGACATGGGGGAGTGTTTTCTTCTTTCTTCCCCGTCCGTTGTGTGCTTCTGTGATATGCGCTATCTGCCCTGTGGTCGGTCTCCTCGGCATGCCTGTGTTGGTCTATTCTTGGACAATGGCTGTATTCACCGGCTTCTGTCGTAGGGCTGTGGTTTCGGAGTTGGAATGGAAGGTCATTCAGTGCTGTCTGCTCTCCCTTGTGTGGGCGGCAGGCTGCCTTTCCGCTCTGCGTTGGGCCTTGTGTGTGAATGTTATTCTTGGGCCACCTGTTGTCGGTCCCCGGGCTCTTTGGTGTTCCGTTTTATATGTCTTGTTCATATGTGCAGGGTGGTATGGGTGTTTCTGTGTGGTACTGGCGTTCCTCTTCCCGAAGGGGCCCTGCTTCTCCTAGTTGGTGTTGCCGCCGCTGTGTGCTTCGCCATGTTTGTTACACTGGGGTGTGTCCTGCTGTTGCGTGTCTTCACTGACATGTGTGCGTCGGTTGTGTGGCGTTGGGTGTTGTCCGTGAATTGGGCGTTGGGGACATGTCTGTGGCAGGCCTGTCACGTGTCATGTGCGTTCGGGGTGGGGCTGATGTGTGTGCTGCTTGGTTGTGTCCCTGTGTCTGTGTGCGACGCATGCATGGCGCTGCGGTTGGCCTCTGCGTTGTGCGCATGTGTGGCGGCGTCATCGGCGCTTTGGGGCCGTGACGGGGTGGTTGGTTCCTAGTCCCAGGTGGTGTGTACACATGTGTTCCGCGATGTTACGATTTGGCCTGTGTGTCATATGTGGATGCAATGGTGGATGTGTAGTGTACACGCGCTGGTGGGGGGTTGTCCGCTTTTTCCGCCCTTGCACTGTGTGCGCTGTTTGCGTGCACTTGTTGTGTGTGTGCCTACCTGCGTCTCCGCGGTACGTTGCGTCCTTGGTGGTGCATCAGCAGAAGCATGGGGAGGGCCTGCAGTGCTGGATTCATGCTCGGGGAGCCGCTTCTTCGTTGTCCGTGCTCGGCATCCGTGTTACCGCTTCGGTTTGTCGTACGGTATCTCTTGGCCGTGGGAGCCGTTTGTTTGCGGCATCGTAATTTATGCGCCGGGCGGGACGTGTTTCGTCGGACGGTGTGTGTCAGTTGAGCTGCGCCGCTACGTGTACGGGCGCACTTTGATGGCGGACGGTGTTGCTGGCTTGCCGGCGGTGTTTGGCCTACTTTTCGCATCGTAATTGGACGGGCGTGTGGACTGCTGCGTGCCGGCGGTAACTGGTGGTTTTTGCATCCGCCAGCACGGCGGTGGTGCTTCCGCCCGCCATCGTAATGTGCCCCTTAGTGTTTTATGTGTTTGCCGTAGTGTTGGATTAGAGTAGAGTGTTATGTAGTGTTAGTTATGTGTTGTTTAATTGTGTTATTTTGTGTTTATTGTTAATGTTAATGTTTGTGGGTTTGTATGTGTTATTGTGGGCGGGTGTTTTATTTCTTTTTACAGGTTTTTCTGATCGTGAACGGATGGTGGTCTCGACCCTTTTTTTTTTTTACAAAAAAGGAAAATGTATTTTGTTTATTTAGAACAAGAATTTTTACTTTTACTTTTATTTTTTGGGTTTGTTGGAGCGTTTTTTTAAAAACTATATTTCGGGTTTTTGAGGGTTTCATTAATGAGAGGATTGCATCGTTGGAGTCTTTTTTCTACAGTTCAATTTTTGCGTTTTTTTACACTAATTTTCGGGTTTTCGAGGGTTTCGTTATTGAGAGGATTACATCGTTGGATCATTTTTTCTACAGTAGTATTTTTGCATATTTTTGTTTGGGTGCCCTTTTCGACTTGGATTTGTTTTTCGATGTATCTTCTATGGATTTATTGGATTTCCTGGATCGTCTACTGCTACATAACTGTAAGTTATTTTGAATTATTATGGGTTGGAAATGTTTGTTGTTACATTGATGTATTTGTATTTTTTTTAATTTAATATTTATAATATGTCATATATATTTGTATTATTTTTTAAATTTTATATGACATAGTTATAATTATTAATCTTAAAAAAGAGTAGAATTATGTTGTTTAAATGTTTTGAAGTTTTAAATGTTTATGGTGTTTAGAATTGTTGTTTTTTTACAGTATAGATTTAGCTATCATGTCTAAGTATTCTAGACCTTTGGTGTTTGCAAATAGTCTAGTTTTATGTTGTAGATATTCATACATCGTTTTAGTTTGTTTACTTAGTTTAGTGTTAGGGATTGCTCTAGTCTGAGCTCTTGATAGCTTTGTTCTTTTTTAATAGCTTCTATAAGTTTATGTAGGGTTGGTTGTCCTCTTCTAATTGTGGCTTGGAAGGCATTGTGCCATCCTTCCCCTTCATTGTTTGTTTTTGCTTTTTGAGCTAGAGTACTGTCATATACGTTCCACCAAGGTATTTGGAATTTGGGTTGCCTACGGTGCCCTGATCTATGTAACCTTCCCACCCAAGTATCTTTGAAGTAGTCTAGGAAGGGAGTTAGTTTAGTTTCATTTGCCTGATAGAAGGGGCTTTCAAGAAGTAGGTTGTAATGGTTTTCTACTTCAGTTGTTGGTACATAGGCCAGGGCTATTAATTTTTTTATTTGGTAGGCGAAGTTGCTATTGGTGGCATAATCTATACTTAAAGTAGATTTTTTGTAGGTGCCTCCAGATACTTTGATTAAAGTGGTAGTAGCAACCTTGTATTGCAGTGTGTGGGTATAATTTTAAAATTGATTGAATCATTGATTGTTCAAAATCAATGATGATTTTTTGCGGAAGTAGTTGTGTATTATTTTAATATTGTTAGGAGCTGTATGTGGTGTTCTATTTATTAGGGAGTATTGCGTATATGAAGGGTATGTTAGTGTCTACATATTCACTGTGGATTGTGTATAATTGATAAAAAGGCTTGGGGCAAACTTTGAATATGCCATCCATCATCCACGTTTCGCAGTTTTTAAGTTTTTGTAAGTTGTTATTTGTTGCAAAGATGAGAAATCGTTTTTCATGACTTTTGTTATCATGGAAAAGGAATTTTTCATCTTTGTGAGTGATGGTATATGCAGATAATATTTGTATTTCAGCAAAAGTTTGAGGGGTGGATGGTGTTTGAGCTGTAGCTCTTTTAGTTTGGGAAATTAATCTCTTCAGAGTGGGGATAGATGGTTGTTGTCCTGTAACATGCTCAGGTACCCTAGTTAACACATTTTTAAGTATTTGGGTACTTGTTTGTTGTGAGCTGGTACTTGCTTCTCCTATTGTCTCGAGAGCATCTCTAACCTCAATTTCAGTTACATTGGGGGATGGTTATGTTCTTTGACATTTACTACATTGGTTTCTATTGTAGTGGCACTACCATAACAAGAGTTAGAGTAATATTTACTGCATTTCCAATGTGTTTTGTTTCCACTCATTTTCTCTTGGGTATAAGTGTATCCCATGTAGCAGAGAAGTAGTTTCCCCTTTTGTGAAGTAATGAATGTTGCTCCTTCTGCCATTTGTTTGGTTAATTTGTGAATATATGTATATATATTTATTAATTATACGATTTTGAACAAAAACATTTTGTATAATTAATATTTTTGAAAAATACATGTATTTTGATTTGATTTTCTTGATGGATTTTCTTTCGATTGTTGATGTTTATCCACTTGTTTTTTTCTGTTGGTTTAAAAGCAAAATGTTATTGTTATTAAAGTGTTACATTTTATTGTGTTATTATATTTATTTAGCTTCAATTTTTATTTAGTTGAGAAAAAAATACTATTTTTTGTTGATGATGTTTTTTCGATGATTTTTTGTAGGTTGTAATTTGTAGAAGCTGGCAGGAGAAAAATATTTGTTAGTTATATTTGCTTTTTAATTTATTTTAATTTTGTTAATTAGTTTGTTGTATTTGTTGGTTAATTTATATAGGGGCCCATTACGATACCCGGCGTAAATAAATCCGCCAGGCATGGAAGCGGCAAAAATCCGCCCGCATACACCGTCTGAACACCGACCACGCCATTACGATTACACAAACCGAAAACCGCCATCGGCGGAAAAATCACACAAAATACCGCCCGCCATCGTCCGAGTCGGAGTCAAACCGCCCGCCACGGACGGAAACACGCCCGACAACACAAAACCGCCCGCCCTCACGGCCGACACACCGCACGTGAAATTACGATCGCACCGCCATGAGCGCGGAAAACCACAAATATACCGCCCGCCAGCGCAAACAACGCCGATGCCAATCGACACGGCAGAAACCATGGCGCCCACGTCCCTGCACAGAAACCATCCGCTCACAAAACCAATAGCACACAACATGGCCAATAAGTCCACACAGCAAGGCACGCACAAATAGACAAGCACAGTACACATCCCGAAAACACCCCCCGGACAAACAAAAACTACAAAGGCCAGAACCCCAGACACAACACACCTGAAAACAACAGACCATGAGGACACACCCACATAGGTAAGTACAAAAGCAGCACTCCCACAGACCACAACCCCTTGCAACATTGCAAACCAGAGAGGAGAGGAGAGGACACAGTGACACAGCAAGGACAGCAGCACACCACAGAAACGCACACATCACAACCACCACCACCACCACCACCACCACCAAACACCACCAAACACCGGCACCACAAACCCCCTGCACATTACACAACACACACCGCACCAGCACCACAAACACCATGGCACCACAAAGAATGCCCAAGTTCACGCCCATGGAGCTGACGGTCATGGTCGACTGAGATCATCAAGGTGTACCCACAAATCTATGGGAACATGGTCCAACACACACCACTAGCCACCAGAAACAGAATGTGGAACCGGATCGTAGACCAGGTCAATGCAGTCGGGACCCTGCCCAGGAACAGAGTCGAAATTAACAAACGGTGGAATGACGTCAAGAGCCTGGTCAAGAAGAAGGAGGGCAAAAACAGAGAGCTGGCTGCCGTCACTGGCGGAGGGAATCCCGCGCTCTTCAAGACCTTCAAAGCGTGGGAGGAGAAGGTGCGAGTCATCATACATCCCGAGATCCTCGCCGGATTAGCAGGGGAGTGGAGTCTGGTAAGTACAAACTAATGTATACCAGCACACCGCTATGTACTCACATGCACTACCACCATGCCACAGCTCCCAGGGACAAACACCCCCATGTCCAGCACACAATACACAACACATCACACACACATGCAACAGACACCACCACACACAGCCCAAACCGAACAACTGTAAGATGCGTGGGGACATGTGTACATTCAGCCAGCCACGTAACCACCAACAGGTCCCCAAATATGCCAGAAGCGCCACAACGAGCACCCACCACACCCATGTGTCCGCCACAGCTGCACAAACCGACAAGTAACAGGTAAGTGGCAGGAACACAAAGTGCAGTGGGTGGGACGGTGGACAGCCCAAGTACAACACACACCAGGCCCCTAGTCCCACAGCACAGCAAGGAGGAGCATCCCCCACACCCCACAGCCACGTGTCAGCCACCGCAGTGCACAACGACAGCCGAAAGGCAGACATCACGGTCCACAGCAATCGGTGTCAGTGGGTGTCCAGCCACCCCCACGACCCACAACACCCCCCACCCCCACAGACCTGCAACATGGAGCACCCCCGCTTAGAGCCATGTGGCATCCAGTACAGTGCACGCACGAACAACTTGCAGGTGGGAAACTGGACAGGGCTGGATTACTGGAGGCATGAGGACCATAACACGACCAACACATGGGACATGTCACGTAGCAGACGAACACGCAGCACCGCCCACCGTCACGAACAAGTGAACAATGTGCACACGGACATGAACAACAGACTCACACCCCACATGACCCATCACAGACATAGCAACACCCAAGGAGCCACGTCTGCATGCACAAGCCACACTGAAAATAGTACCACCACGGCAGCCACTGTGCAACTCATCACACACAACCGAAACACCATTGAAGTCCTGTCCATGTAGCCCCTACTGCCTGTCAACCACACACCCCACAACTACGCCTATGTAAGACAAACAACACTAGACGCAACAGAGCGGAACAACAGAAATGCACACGAACACCACTGAACCCATCAAACACACAGACACACCATGCACATACAACATACCATCCATCCCATCCGTCAGCCCCAGTCTCATGAAAGGCATGTCATCCGCACAGCTGCCACACATACAGCAGTCACGCTAAGATACATGCCCATGACCAACCATGTGCCAGAAGTCAATGAAGCGCACGACACACTGTGAGCAACAACACACAACA
>CAWUFW010027154.1:7500-28607 GCA_963921515.1 Calotriton arnoldi | reverse complement strand
TCATTGCCATTGAATTGGAAGTATTCCTCAATGAAAGCAATAAAGGAGGCAAGGAAAGAGGCATCTGAAAGTATGGAATTATTGAACCTCCAAGAGGACGTGTTAGGTCTACTAACCAGGATGTCTAAGTCAGTTAGCACTTGGCACATGTGACTGCCCCTGCTACATGGATCCTTTCACTATGGGAAATATGTTTTGTTAGAGTGTGCTACTTTTACTTTCCACCCTCTCCTTGCCGCTCGCTGGCACACGACGCTACTTGCAGTTCACTTGTTCTGTGATCACGCGCCGTTGTTCAGCCTCCACATCGAGCCCCTTGGGACCCTAGACATGAATAACAGCATCAGAGTTCACCAGTACCATGCACTCTGCTTCAAAGTCTCCTCCACTCTCTATGTTCAGCATCTCAGGCACTGTCTGTCTCAAGTCCTAACTTGGGTGTCCATCAACCACCTGAAAGTCCGCCTCACCCAGGCCGAATTCCTGTTGTTTGCTAACAACCAGCAGGTGAAACATAACTGTGCCTTGCCTGGGCTGCACTGAGGGAGGACGCTGTGGTTTCTGGGTTTCCTGCCCACTCTGTGGGGACCCTGGTTGATGCCGATAGTTGAAGACAGGAACGCCCTCTGCAGGAAGCTGCTGCCGGGGGCAGACTTCGGTGCCCATGGTGGTTGCCCAACACATCTCCTGGGGCTGTGTTTGCAGTGTGCACTGTCAGCAGATGCCGGGCCTCATCAGCTGGGTAATTCGGAACAGGCCTCATCACGGGGACATCTGGTTTCCTTACAAGCCTCTTGTTTAGATTCCCAGGGCTTGTTTTTGTCCATATATGTATTTCTCAGTTCAGGCCTGGTGATGGAGCAAGGACTCACAATGAGACTTGCTCGTAAGCAATCTTCTCACAGTAGTAATTAATTTGTACTAAAACCTTGTAATGTCATTATTAATAAATGTGCAAACATTACATTTATCCGAGAGACGCTTGCCTATGTGTTTAAAACTAATAAGTAATCCTTGTCTAATCCAAAATGGCCGCTAAAGCGCGCGAACTCAACTGCGCGTGTGTCATCCATATCACGTGGTATGACGTCTTTCTTTGCTTGGAGGGAATCTTTGCTTCTGCGCAGTGTATGCTAAAATGGCTGCTTTATGTTCTCACATGCTAAAGCCTTCGCGTTGCTGCAATTAATAATGTGGTATTCTAACGCTACTAATGTGGGATAGATTTTATAATTTAATGGGAATAGAGTAGAAGTAGGGGGTATACAGTGAAAACATTTATTTTTGATTTTAATATGTTTCTTCTTTGATTTCTATTAGTTCGTAAATTGGGCCTGGGTTAACTGAACAGCAGCTCAAGAGCCATGGACCTGCGCATGCGCTCTGAAACTAACAAGACAAAGCGATGAAGTCAACTTGGAAGATGTCCAAGGACATGACCCGCTGGTCACCTTCACTGTACATCTGAGATGTCCTACCAATTGAAACAAATTGTATACACTTTATATTAAAATTTGTCGTGAGACGGGTGGGAAATAAAGCAAATGTATTCATTGTGAGGGGCGGTATTTTAAAACAATGGGCTTAAAGAAATTGAACTAAATTGTCATGGTGTGAGGATCAACCCCCTGTCCCTGTCCAATCAGAAGTAGTGGGTCCATAATTTTGAAACATTAATGGGAGGTACCTGGGAGTAGAAGGGTATAATAGATATAGAATTAGCTAATTACTTAGATCAGGCTTTGGGTGCTCAACGAGCTGATCGATTACAGACTGAACCGCTGTCCAGAGAGGTCCTGAGGTGGGGGAGGCGGATTCCATTAGAAAGAAGACATAGAAGAATCGAGGAGGAACGAAGTGTCAGAGAGGGGAACGACGCAGGCGTCGTTGGTAGAGAGGTCACCTGTCCTGCCTTGAACCTGGTCCGGAGGTGTTTGGTCTTCATCCTTCTTGGGACCCAACTTTCCAACTCCTTGGCCAAGGGGTTTGGTTTTCACACCTTTAGGTAACTATAAATGCGTAATCTAGTTTGTACTGCTGTCTCTAATTTCTCTTTTCTGAGGGACCGTCATTGATGCTTAATAGGTGATATTATAGTGTATTTCCTCCTTGATATGCGATTAAGTGCCATGTGGCTTGTAAATTACTCTGCTAAATAATTTAGATAAACATTTTAAAACTTCCTGAGTCAGTGGTTATTTCAGGTGTTTTATGAAATTGTATTTGTATGATCTCATTTTTATCCCCAATTATCAAAGGTCCATTGGTAAGTCATTACTCTTCAATCAGGAAAGGTAATTGGTAGCAGGGAGTTTGATAAAGAGTACAACTGATTCCCACCAGCAGTGTTTATTAGTTAGCGTGAATGAATGGGCCCAGGTGAGTATTTTGTGTATGAATGCTTGTTGCTAGTAACCCGCTGGATCAGTTTTCTGGTTATCAGAGGATGGTTTTACTTTGTTAATTGGGTAATGAGAATTTTATTTTTATGAACTAACATCCGTTTGTTTAAAGTTTTGTTTTATGTTGTCTAGAATCCCCGGGAATTTGAATAGCGGATGGTAAGTGGAAGCCATACTGCAGTGAGGTTATCTGTCAGGCAGAAATAGTACTGAAAAGTTAAGCAGGGCTATCAGTACTTGTTAGGGACTCTGTGCGTGTGAGTGACAGCAAAGGAATACGCTGGTGAAAATTTGATGTTATATCACCTAGAAAGGGTAACATTGAAGGAGTAGCAGGTATTTCCGAAGCTTATGTGAAGAGTAAACGGAAGGGTTTTACTCGTAGTGTATGTTAGTAAACGGAAGGGTTTTACTAAGAAGTGAGAGAAATCTATCTTTTCTAAATTAGAGAAACTGGCACGATAGCGAATGTTTTATGTTGTTACTGAATTTTAATAAGAAGCGTTGAAAGTTTTGCGTACGATTTTTGTAAAGGGAGGGTCAGCTGTTGGAGTAAAAGCTGACGTCAGAAACGCCACGCTGGGATTGGTCGACACAGCGGGCGTGGAGCGAGCTTGTAAAGGAGGGGTCGGTAGTCAGGAGTAATACTGATGTCACAGGTACTGCGCTGGGATTGGTTGAAACAGCGAGGGACAGAGAAGCGCAGATTGTAAAGGAGGGGTCATCAGACAAACGTCACAGAAAAGCCGTGCTAGGATTGGCCCCGAGACAAATGTTAGCTGAAATTTGATTGGTTGTCAGCATAGAAGTCGGAATTTAGTGGACAGTGTAGATTATATGTGGAAACGCGATCCGACTTTAATAGGAACACGCCCAGACAGGAGATTCCTAGGTTTTGCAGAATATAATTCAATAAATAGATATTTACCCAAAATGTACGGAGAAAAGAGAAAAATGTCATTTTTACAAAAGATCAAGAATTATTTCAAAAAGGATAAGCCAATCAAAACTAGGGAAGGAATTATCATTCCACCAGCAAAAACGCCCGCCTCATTCATGATGATGGAAAGGGGTTATCATACTTGCGTCTGGTTAGAAAATTGGATAGAATATACCAAGGATGACGGAATATTAGCTTTTCCGGAGAATGGTACTTTCAATGGGAGAATTCTTCAAAATTTAAGAATAAGAATGAATGATTTAGAACCCAGACCAAGATTAACGCAATACGAAGCCCTAGAAGAATGGGAAACAGAGGCATTTGAACGTGATAGACCCAGAAGCAATAGAGGTTATAGGGGATTTTTCCCTAGACACCAAAATGAGACAAGAGAAAGTCAGATGAAACAGTGGAGAAGAGCGATGCTTACCGAGGGTTTGTATCCAGTATTCATGGCAGATGAGCCATTAGGGAGCAAATGCAAAGAAAAGACAAAACACATGACCGGGTTTGGAGAATCCGAAGATGAATTTATGGAGGAAATATTAAAGAACCCTCCACCATATCAGGAAGGGTTTGGTGGTTGTACCCCAAGTGCACCAATTCTGAGAACACCATTAGTACCTCAAGTACTGCATAATCCACCAGTTAATAGGGTACTTCAGGATAAGGAAAGAGAGGCTGTAGACAGAAACAGAGCAGAATTGATACAGAAAATAACACAGTTGAATGTACATCCTGATTCCCTGACCATACCTGTAACCATTGGTCCCGTGGTCCCTTTATATGGTGACAAAATAAATTGTCCGAAATCTCTAGTTATGCCTACACCTGTGGACATTCCAAAACATGAAGCTGTAATAATTGATGACCATATCAGCGATTGTGAATCTATGATTTCACTAATGGATTTACCTATTCGAGACTCTGTAAATAGCACCCCCAGAAGAGTCACACCTGGTTGCTCAAAGGATGTGAATATAATAACATCGTCAGGAATTAAGAGTGCAACAGTAGTAACTCCAGAAGACTTAGAAAGATGGGCACAAGGAATAGACAGACAAAGTTCACCCCCAAAGATTTTGGACATTTATAAATTAAAAGTCGAGTTAGAAGAAGTGATAGCAGGCAATGTAGGAGTGGATCGTTTAAATACCTACAGTGAAGAAGAACTATTGTTCGTATGTAGGAGCATAACAAGAAATGTAAAGATATTTCATGAAAAGTTAACGGATTTGGCCTCAGAAATGGGAATTGAAATAAGAAAGTCAAAAGTACTACAGAAACCATATAGAGCAGATTTTACTGACAAAGATTTAGAAAATATGAATGCATCTGGTAGGAAATTACAAGTGAAAGAATTAATGTCAGTATTACAGAAATGGGGAGAACTGGATAAATGGAAAACTAGGTGGACAAAGAAAAAGGAAGAGGCACGTTACAGTAGAACGAATTCCGAATATTTACTGAAGGAAACAGGAAAAGTAGAACAGATATACCCGATGCGGGAAGTTCCAGGAGGAGGTTATGTTCATGTCCCATAGAGCAGGCAAGACATTTTGTCATTTACAAATGATTTTCCAAAATTGAGAGAAAAACCAATTGAATGGAACAAGCAGGTTGAGAGGTTTGTGAAAGTTTCAAAGGTATTGTTAAAGGATTTGGATGGTTTGTTTGACATAGTGGTACCTGCCGATTTATGGACAGATTGTAAAATTACAATCGACTGGCCTAGTGAAGAATATCCTAGAGATGCAAAGACAGGTGCTCCATCAAATGATGTGATGAAAAAGTATCACCAGGTAATAACTTATTTGAAAGGGAAAATACCACCAAAAGAAACGGATTGGGTGAAAATAGACAGGACTACTCAAGAGGCAAATGAATCGGTACACGCCTACTACGAACGCCTATTACAGGTGTTTAAGCAGTATAGTGGTTTTGAAGATATTGGAGACAAAAATATGAGTCAGTTTGTCTATCGATTTGTTTATGGTCTAAAACCAGAGATTTGTCAGATGATTAAGCAACACATGTTAAGTTGGCAGGGAAAACTTATTGACGAAATTTTGAAATATGCTAAATATTGTGGAGATGATATTGAAGACAGACACAAGAAACTACAAGAAAAGGTGATGTGGGCTCAAGTGAAAATGGCTTAACGACAAGGAATTAATCTGGATAATCCAACAGATAGTCAGGGAAAAGAATCTGGAACGAATGGTGACACAGGGAATGGTAGAAAAGTGAGAGGACGAATGAGTAGAGAAGAGGCTAAAAAGAAATTTCCTTGTCATGGATGCGGAAAGTTGGGACATTGAAAGAACGAATGTAAAAAGATTCAAAATAATAATGGCCCAAATCATAATTTAAATCCACAGACGCAGAATGACTCACAGCAGGGTGTAAATCCTCAGAGTCAGTTGCCACCTGCCCCTATACAGGGTAATGTAAGCAGAGCAAAGCATGGTACAGACATCGGATATCAAGGAGGAAGTGGTAAAAATGAATATGTAACTTCACAGTTTCTTTTACAGGATGAATTAAATCCCTATAGTTATCAATGACGGTGCCTAGGAGAGGGGGAGAAGGAGTGCGTACTTGGCGCATGCTTGCCGGTAGATCAGTCAGGTCCATATGTTGAAGGGAAAGTAAAAGGTAATGATATCACTTTTCTTTTGGACACTGGTGCTACCCGTTCTACTGTGAGAACAGCAGACATCCCAGACCTCCCTCTCTCTGGAGAAGCTATCCAAGTTGTAGGTGTAGCAAATCAAAAGATCAAAACACCCCTTACTGAGCCCATGGAAGTAAGAATAGGGAATTTCCGAGAAATGCACCAATTTGTGGTATGTGATTCCAGTCCAGTAAATTTATTGGGCAGAGATTTACTGTGCAAAATGAATTGCACTATTTTTTGCACACCGGATGGTGTTGCAATACAGACCCCGGATGAAGATCATGTTTATAAGTTCATGATAGCCAAACAAGGTACGGAAGTAGATGAGATGTTCTCCTTGATAACCAAAGATGAATTACCAGAAGAATTAAGGAATACAGTGAGCTCTAAAGTATGAGATTTTACTGGGAAAGAAGTAGGACTTATGGCAAAAATAGATCCAGTAAAGAACACTGTAAAAGAAGGTGCAATTTTCCCAAATACCAGACAGTACAAAATGAGTGCAGAAGTAAAAGCAGGAGTTACTGAAGAAATTGGCAGAATGGTGAAACCTTGTCATATTAAAAGAAGTTCTGAGTAGCCCTTGTAGTTCGCCAATTATGGGTTTGAAAAAGCCTAGTGGAAAATATAGGATTGTTCAGGATTTGCGGAAAATTAATAAAATTGTGGTACCTTGTTGTCCTATAGTACCAAATCCTGCAGTGATCCTATAACAGATACCATGGGATGCAGAATGGTTTACCGTGATTGATCTGTGCCAAGCATTTTTCTCAATACCATTGCATCCAGATAGCCAATATCTGTTTTCGTTTAAATTCGAAAACCATGTCTATGTGTGGAATCGTGTTCCTCAAGGGTACACAGAAAGTCCCTCCATTTTTAATCAAATCCTGAAAAAGTGTCTAGAAAAACTAGTACTGCCCAAGAGCTCCGTCCTGGTGCAGTACATAGACGACTTATTGGTAGCGTCAAGAACTCATGATGATTGTGTCGCAGATTCAATTGCAATACTCAACCATTTGGCTGAGGAAGGACACAAAGTGTCACCTGAGAAGTTACAGTTCTGTACAAAGGCAGTTAAATATTTGGGACACCAAATTGAAAAGGGAAAAAGAAGAATAACGTCTGATAGAATAAAATTAATCAAGCAAATGAAAATGCCAGTAACACAAAGAGAAGTGAGAATGTTTCTTGGAATAGTAGGATACTGCCGACAATGGATTATAGGGTTTTCACTACTAGCAAAGCCTTTAATTCAGCTAACCAAAAAGAAAGCAAAAGACCCAGTTGAATGGGATGATGAAAGTGCCGGTGCATTTGTAAAACTAAGAAATGCTTTGTGTGAGGCACCTGCCCTGGGCATGCCTGACTATGCAAAAGAATTCACACTGTTTGCTATGAAAGAGAAAATTGTGCACTTTCAGTGCTAACCCAAAGACATGGACTAGACAGGTGTCCTATAGCATATTTTTCTGCTACATTGGACCCAGTGGCTGTAGCATTGCCAGGCTGTTTAAAATCAGTTGCTGCTACCTGTATGAGCATTGAACAAAGTGAGTCAATAGTAATGGGATATCCTGTTAAAGTGTTTGTCCCACATGCAGTTGTGATCCTGTTGACAAGAACTAGAACTCAGCATCTCACACCTAGTCGGATGACAAAATATGAGCGAATAATTCTAGGAGCTGAAAATGTGACCATAGCTAGGTGCACAGTTGTAAATCCTGCTACATTATTGCCAGATCAATATTGTGAAGAAGTTAAGGACGATCCAGAACATGACTGTTTACAGGTCACAGAGTTGTGTACCAAACCTCGTCCTGATATTCAGGAAATGCCCCTAAAGAACCCAGACAGGGAGCTGTTTGTGGACGGCTTATGCCTAAGGCATGCGGATGGCAAATTGAGTGCAGCCTATGCTGTATGTGAACTTTCTGGAATAGTCGAAGCATCCTATTTACCAGGAGTCAAATCTGCACAAGTAGCTGAATTAATTGCTTTAATCAAAGCCTCCAAAATTGGGAAAAATCTACAAGTAACCATATTTACGGACAGTCAATATGGGTACGGGGTTGTGCATGATTTTGGCCAACTGTGGATGTAGAGGGATTTCATGACTTCTTCAGGATCCCCAATCAAAAATGGGCAGTTTGTAAAAGAATTATTGGAGGCAATACAATCACCAAAAGAATTGGCTGTGGTGAAATGTGCCGCACACCAGTCAGGAGATGACTGGGTGGTAGCCGGTAACAGATACGCAGACCTAGTTGCTCAACACTGTGCCAGAAACAGATTGGCAGTAAACAGAAAAGTTGAAAGGATGGGAATCAGCTGCCAACTTATGCTATGTTCAACACCTGAAACATGGAATGATGTGAAAAGATTACAAGATGATGCTGAGGAGAGTGAAAGAGATGTTTTGGATAAAAATAGGGTGTACCCGAAGAACAGATGATGATATATGGGTATATTCAGATGGCAGACCAGTCATGCCCGACTGCTTGATTTCACAAATGGCCAGAATGTACCATGGAGACGCACATGTAGGGAGAGATGCCATGATTAGACTTTTCAGACAAAGTTGGTACAATCCAAAGTTTAGGGCTGCAGCAGAGAGTCTTTGCCAGAGGTGTTTAACTTGCCAAATGAATAATTCAGGAAGGAGAACAGTAATTGGTTTGGGAAAAATTGGAAAGGCTGAGGGTCCCTTTGTGAGATTGCAGTTAGATTTCATTCAGTTACCACCATGTAAAGGACTGAAATATGTACTTGTCATAGTGTGTCTGTTTTCAAGGTGGGTGGAAGCTTACCCTACTAGAAGGAATGACAGCGTTACAGTCGCAAAACTATTGCTACGAGAACTCATTCCTAGGTTCGGTTTCCCAGTAACTTTGGAATCAGATAGAGGAAGTCACTTCAATAATGATGTAATTCGAATAATCTGTGAAGCATTTAAAATTGAACAAAAATTGCACTGTGCGTACCGCCCAGAGGCTTCTGGAGTGGTTGAACAAATGAATGGCACATTAAAATCAAGATTGTCAAAAATGTGTGCATCTACATCGTTAGATTGGCCAGATGCATTGCCTCTTGTCTTAATGGGACTCAGAAGCATTCCTGATAGAAATACAGGATTGAGTCCACATGAAATCATCATGGGAAGAGCAATGAGACAAGCCCATGTACCTGGAAATAAACTGCTGAACATAACTGATGATATGGTTCTAGATTATTGCAAGGCATTGGCTGACCTCGTGCGTTCTGTCACTCACCAGGTTGGAGAAGACGCAGTTTCCAGGCAGCCTGAACAAGAGCATGATCTGAACCCCGGAGACTGGGTGGTAGTGAAGCATCACACAAGAGAAACGTGTTTATCACCCAGGTGGGGCGAACCTTGCCAGGTTATATTGGTTACGAACACAGCAGTGAAATGCGCAGGATTACCTAATTGGATTCATGTAAGCCACACCAAAAGGGTGCCAGCTCCTGAAGGAAAAGATCCTCAGTCAGCATCAATAGCTGAGGAAGCTGAAGGTTGGCCAGCTGAAGAATCTCAAGTGATAGATTCGGGAGAAGCTGAAGAAGAACAACCGAGCACAAGTCAGGACTGGATACCAGTGGTTGAGATACCAGAAGTTTACAACAAAACAAGAAGTAGAGCTAGATTAGAAGAAATTAGTGAGGACCAGATAGGTGAAGAAGAAGCAGCTCAGGATAGGGAGAACGAAACAATAAGAGAACCTGAGCAGGCCCAGATAGGGAAAGGAAATTGGGCTCAAATTGACAACGAAACAGCAAATTTTGAGCAGGGACAGACAGGTTTAGAAGAACGCGGTCAGGCTGCAGAAGTACAAAGTGCAATAAGCCCTGATCAGAACCAGTTAGAACAAGAAAAACACGTTCAGGGAGAAGAAAACCAAGAAAACATCGAGCAAGAAAGCATCAAGCACGAAAACGTCAATCCTGAACAGGGTCAGTTAGTAGAAACTCACACTCAGGCGACTGAAGGAACAACAACAAGACCTGAACAAGAGCAGATAGAAGAGGAAACTGAAACCAAGGAAAATCAATTTGTGCCACACCTTGAAAATAAAAGAGTTTTTGGAAAAGACTCAGAAGGTGAAGATACAGTGCAAACAAAGAAAGTCAGAAAAGGTGATCATTGGCCTAGTGTCATTAAAAGAGTGAAATACCACATAGTAACAAGAAGTGAAGATCCAGAACAAGTAAATGAAGTAACAAGCTTATCTGGACAAACAAGTGGGACTGAAAAACGAAAAAGCAAAAGATTGAAACTTGTGAACAATAAGTTTAAGGGTCCTGATTGGACTTATATAATCCTTGAAGACTACGAGAGTTCAGAGTCAAGTGAAAGTGGTGACGAAGGAACAAGTGCAAAACTGACCTATGAAAAAGAAGTGAAACCTCCTTGATAAATTAAAGTCTTGAAAGAAAAAGAAAAGAAGAAAATTCTTCTTTGTCAAAAATGGCTGACGACAGAGTTTCTGGGAGACCGAAACGAAAATGTTGTAAAAGATGCTGTGCTCTATGCATATGTAGTCTGGTAGTGGTGCTCATAGTGTTGTTAGTTGTGATTGTAGCAATTCCTTACCTTATGATAATGGACAAAAAGAATAATAACGATACTAAGGGATGGATAGATAACTTGAAAAGTGATAGAGTAGAATTAGAAGCAGAGGATGAACCGGATTATCATCACGTTGTAACAGATAACGATACTAGTTTAAATGTTTTCACTAAATTATTGTTTCAGTACGTAGATACAATGGAAGTTAGTGACTGTTATGTCTGTATGAAGTTACCAGAATCAGTAGCAGAAGGTTTAACATATCATCATTTGCCTTTAACTTATGGCATATCATGTAGTGTACTAACTAGTTTATTTTATAGAACAGGGAAACTTCAGTATTATTATTCAAATATAGATGTGATATTTTCAGAGGTTCCTATTCGAAAGAATCTGAACCCAGTGCTTAGTAGTCAAGATGCACAATTTATGGGAGAATTTTTCTTAACAATGAAATCTATAGACATAACACATGCACATAGGAGCAATCTAACATGTTCATTACGTGAAGAAGAAAAGATATTTTTGAACTTAGTTGAGAATAGAAGACATGATTTTCAAAAGAAAGAGTCTGAGCATAAAGCTCATCTTCCACCTTGGGCTGAGAAAGAGGGTATTTATACACCTGGCAAGGCTCAAGCTGCTGTGACTCTGGATTTTGTAAAGACAGGGAAAATTTGTCTGCATAGGTTAAAGACTGATTATAACAATATTTTCATCGGTACCAGTGAATGTGAACATAATTTCTTAATTCTTGGAGGTTGGGGACTAAAAGGACGAACAGATTCAGTTTTTCCTGGAATTTATTATGTGTGTGGGAATAAGGCTTACTTTAGGCTTCCTGCACGGTGGTATGGAAGTTGTTATTTTGGAATAGTTTTTCCAAAGGTATACCACGTAAAAAGAAACACTGGGAGCAATGAAAATAATAGTGAAGTAACACGTAGTAAAAGAGCTAGTTTTTCAGAAATTGTAGGGGATATATTTGGTGCATTGATACCTTCAGTGGGAGTAATTTTGAACTCAAGGAGAATATGTAAATTATCTACAGTGGTTGATCGTTTATCAACGGATACTGCTGGAGGATTTCTAATGATTAATGCGGAAATGGTTGCGATTAGATCTATGGTTATGCAAAATCGACTTGCTCTTGATATAATATTAGCAAAAGAGGGCGGAGTCTGTAAATTGTTGAAAACGAAATATTGTTGCACGTATATTGATGACAAAAGTGCAGAAATCGGAACATATATGAAGAATATAACAAAACTTGAGAATTAACTGAAACCACTGGAAGTTGATAGTGTATGGGAAAGATTGACAATTAGCATTGCGTCAATTGGTACCTGGTTTACTAATGTACGAAAAGGACTTATAGGTAAAATATTAGTACCCCTAGTAGGGATAGCAATAATAGTATTGTCAATAATGATATGGTGCAAATGTTGTAGAAAGAACGAAACATATAGAGTGACAGGAAAGGGCAAGAAACGGAAATTTGATGAAATTGAATTAGAAGATCTGAAAAGTGAAATATACAAGAAACTGAAAGGAGAGGATAAAAATAGAAAATGTAAAAGTGAAAGTGTAACCGAAATATATGCTAGAAGTTGGCATCTGGTTGTGGGTAGTTTTGATGGCTCGGAAACGCCATCAGAGAGGGGATTGATGGAGCAAGGACTCACAATGAGACTTGCTCGTAAGCAATCTTCTCACAGTAGTAATTAATTTGTACTAAAACCTTGTAATGTCATTATTAATAAATGTGCAAACATTACATTTATCCGAGAGACGCTTGCCTATGTGTTTAAAACTAATAAGTAATCCTTGTCTAATCCAAAATGGCCGCTAAAGCGCGCGAACTCAACTGCGCGTGTGTCATCCATATCACGTGGTATGACGTCTTTCTTTGCTTGGAGGGAATCTTTGCTTCTGCGCAGTGTATGCTAAAATGGCTGCTTTATGTTCTCACATGCTAAAGCCTTCGCGTTGCTGCAATTAATAATGTGGTATTCTAACGCTACTAATGTGGGATAGATTTTATAATTTAATGGGAATAGAGTAGAAGTAGGGGGTATACAGTGAAAACATTTATTTTTGATTTTAATATGTTTCTTCTTTGATTTTTATTAGTTCGTAAATTGGGCCTGGGTTAACTGTACAGCAGCTCAAGAGCCATGGGACCTGCGCATGCGCTCTGAAACTAACAAGACAAAGCGATGAAGTCAACTTGGAAGATGTCCAAGGACATGACCCGCTGGTCACCTTCACTGTACATCTGAGATGTCCTACCAATTGAAACAAATTGTATACACTTTATATTAAAATTTGTCGTGAGACGGGTGGGAAATAAAGCAAATGTATTAATTGTGAGAGGCGGTATTTTAAAACAATGGGCTTAACTAAATTGAACTAAATTGTCATGGTGTGAGGATCAACCCCCTGTCCCTGTCCAATCAGAAATAGTGGGCCCATAATTTTGAAACATTAATGGGAGGTACCTGGGTGTAGAAGGATCTAATAGATATAGAATTAGCTAATTACTTAGATCAGGCTTTGGGTGCTCAACGAGCTGATCGATTACAGACTGAACCGCTGTCCAGAGAGGTCCTGAGGTGGGGGCGGCGGATTCCATTAGAAAGAAGACACGGAAGAATCGAGGAGGAACGAAGTGTCAGAGAGGGGAACGACGCAGGCGTCGTTGGTAGAGAGGTCACCTGTCCTGTCTTGAACCTGGTCCTGAGGTCTTTGGTCTTCATCCTTCTTGGGACCCATCTTTCCAACTCCTTGGCCAAGGGTTTTGGTTTTCACACCTTTAGGTAACTATAAATGCGTAATCTAGTTTGTACTGCTGTCTCTATCTTCTCTTTTCTGAGGGACCGTCATTGATGCTTGATAGGTGATATTATAGTGTATTTCCTCCTTGATATGCGATTAAGTGCCATGTGGCTTGTAAATTACTCTGCTAAATAATTTAGATAAACATTTTAAAACTTCCTGAGTCAGTGGCTATTTCAGGTGTTTTATGAAATTGTATTTGTATGAACTCATTTTTATCCCCAATTATCAAAGGTCCATTGGTAAGTCATTACTCTTCAATCAGGAAAGGTAATTGGTAGCAGGGAGTTTGATAAAGAGTACAACTGATTCCCACCAGCTGTGTTTATTAGTTAGCGTGAATGAATGGGCCCAGGTGAGTATTTTGTGTATGAATGCTTGTTGCTAGTAACCCGCTGGATCACTGGTATGCCCTTGTGGGACTCGAGGGCCTGCTCGCCTTCGAGTCCCACAAGGGCATACTGTGGGACTGTTTAATGCCCTAGGTCACAGGATAAGCACTGAAAATCCCAGATCTTCCCTGACTCGTCATGTGAACTTGAGCACCTCGGGGCCATCCTTGGAATGTGCGTAACACCCCTACCCCTATATCACAAGCCCCTCATTCTCCAACCTACGTGCATTCAAGTCCACAGCATGAAGGTCCGAATAGATTCCTGCCATTCAGGAAAGCCTGACACTGCTGCTTGCCCCAGTCCTGCCGGCTGCCAGAGGTGCTAGGCTGGCAAGAAATCTCTCTGCAGCCCTACATGCCAGCCGAGCTCAAAGATTTTAAAAGCGCCTGGGGAAGACATGCACCAGCAGAGGTGGTGGGCGCTTACTTCCCACTCCTACGTTATACCACTGTGACTCCTCAAATCTCTGTTACCAGCACTGATGACTCGGACTTTCATCCTTCTGAGGTCAAGCAGTGAAAACCATTGAATTAATGAGTTGCGTCGCTTATTGAAGGCTCGAGAGAACTCACAAAGTGGACCCCTGGCTCTGCCTCTCGACACTCCTTGATCCTATATCTATATCTATCCTATATACTCCTTGATGTCTATATCTATCACTGTGATCCTCTAGGTGACTCCCATTTTCATGCTGGTTTCCATACTCGGAGGTCCTAATCCCTGGTGGTAGGGTTTGCCCCGTTATGATCCCACACCCTCACCGCCACTGGAGGCAAGCCAGCCTTCTATCCCACCGGTATGATGTTTTATTAGGGAGTTAGACCAGAGTCCCTGACCCTGCATTTCTAGTCGCCTCCTGACCTCAATCTTATTGGATTATCCTCATTCGTCTTCCGGATTATGTGCCCTCCTCTTCTTCTTATTCTTCTTTGCTCTATCGCTACCCTAGTGGCCCCTCTTCTCCCTATCATGGCTTCCACTCGAATTAAGTCGGGAGTTAACTGCTTCAAAGTCATCTATCCCCCTAATCTGTCCAAAGCAGCAGCAAAACGGTTCAAGCACAACACCATTGAACAATTCCCTGATTCCCTCTTTGTTGATCAATTCCATAATGGGCACCTAGGGAAGCTAAAAAATGACTTAATTTTTTTCACTCACGACATCCCTTCCTGGTCCACCAGCTTCTTCAATTTCTTCAACGTCTCCTCCTCCTCATCTATCCCGCATGGACAGCGGCTAAAAATTTCCCCCTCCACTAGCTTTAATGGCTCTCTCACCATTACACTCTACAATAATGGCACTGTCATGATTCAAGCTACAGACTCCTGTCTCTCTCTCTTTGACCATCTCTTCCACTCCCTTCGCCCAACCCACACAACTATGATCTCCCTCGACTCTTCCTTGAGCTCCTCTCCTTTCTCCCCCCCTGATCCCCCGATACTCCAGCAGGCCGCTCTCCCGGGAGACACATGCCTACCCTTTGTTCCCCCCTGCCTTTGCTCCCTCCTCTCCCTCTCTTCCCCCTTCCCAAAATGTTCCTCCCCCTATCTTGTCTGTCTGGCCTCCGGCCTCCTCCCCACCCTGCATCTGCCCGATTCTCCAACGTTTTTGCCTCCCCCTAATCCCCCTAAGCCAACCCACCTCCCCCCCTCTTATTCCACCTTTCTTACAACCTGGTCTACCGATCAACTTTCCTTACCTCCCCCCTTCCCTCCCCCTTTCACCCCATCCCTTTCCGCTCTTCCCCGTCCCCCGTACCCTAAATTCTTCTCTTCCACCTCCCATCTATCTTCAACCCCACCTTCCTCATCCCTTGCTTCCCAACCTTGTCTCCCTCCCCGGCAATTTCTTCCTCGTCTCTCCCTCTGACCTTGCAGTCCCTTACTCCTCCCTCAGTTTCCATCTAGCCCAATCCCCCCCACTCCACCTGTTACCTGTCCCCCTACATTCACCTTTCATAGCCTACAGTACCTGTCCAGCACCATCCTCTCTTTTCTCCCCATACCTCTGGCCTTCCTTGGACCCCCTGCCCTTCCCCCCTGTACAGCCCCCTCTCCTCTCTTCTCCACGTACCTTTGGCCTTCATCTGACCCCCCGCCCTCCCCCCCTGTACAGCCCCCTCTCCTCTCTTCTCCACGTACCTTTGGCCTTCATCTGACCCCCCGCCCTCCCCTCCCGGTTCAGCCTCGTCTCCCCTCTTCTCCCCTTACCTCCGGCCTTCATTTGTCCCCCCTCCTACTCCTCAACTTTCTCCTCATATTTATGATTTCTTCCCCTCTGTTCAACACCAGTAAAAATATTTCTCTTCCCACCACTGTTTCACCATCCACTCCTATCGTCCACCATCTTTCCTCACCTTCCACCCTTGCTCCCCAACTCCCCACCCATTCCCCCACCCCTCCCCTCCCTCCCTCACCCTCTGCACTCCCTCCCGTATCCCGTTCCCTCACCCGCCCTCCCTCACTCTCTGCACTCCCTCCCGTATCCCGCTCCTCCATCCCTCCCCGTCCTCCCTCACCCTCTGCACCGCCTCCCTTAACCCGTTCCCTCACCCCTCCCCGTCCTCTGCACTCCCTCCCTTATCCATCGAGCCACCCAACACTCCGTGCTCAGCTCTCCTCTCCCTGGAAAATAAACTTGATTCTCTCATCTATTAAATTTCCCAGCTTGTAGCGTCCATCTCACTTTTAAGCGCCAAGATGTCCTCCTTCCCTAACAACCTCCCGAGGAGTTCCTTGCACTCGCGCCCCAATAAAGCCAACCACAGTCTGTCCTCTGCTGACATCACCAACTTACTGGCCAGCTACAAGACCACCAACGTCACTCCCCCTCCACCTTCCTCTCCTAATAATTCTACGCAGTTCCCTATTCAGACCATCTCCTCTGTCAGACCTTACCAGCCTCCCTCGTACCGGGCTCCCTCATTCAAGAATCTTATCCCTATCTCCCTTAACAACCCTGACACCCCCATCACCAAAACATCTGCGTCAGAGCTGCACTGCTTGCTCCACAACTGCAGATCTGCAATCAAACACAAAGTGGAAATCTCTGATACTATCACCCACCAGAATCTTGACATGTTCTTCCTCACTGAGACCTGGTTTAATGACTCCTCTCATACTTTGTTTGATCTTCTGGTACCCACTGACTACTCTATCCTCAGAAATGACAGGGCAGACAAAATTGGGGGCGGTGTCGCTATCATCGTCAGGAACTCCCTTCAAATGAAAGCCTTCCCTACCACCCTTTTCCGTACATTTGAATGCCTATCCCTAGAACTTCAAATACATCACGGCTCACCCTTTAGATTCCATGCCATCTACCACCCGCCCGGTAACTGCTCTTCCTTTGTGGAGGAACTGACTGACTTCATCAGTGACCAATTTTCTCAAAGTGACAGACAGATCTTCCTGGGTGACTTTAATCTCCACTGGGGCTCGTTGGAAGACTCGGCTGCCAACAGCTTGCCACCTTTCTCTCAGCCAATGATCTCTTTCAACATTGCTCGGAAACCACACATTCCAAGGGCTCAATTCTGGACCTTGTCATATCCAAAGCAGACCTGCTGACTACTGCTCCCCCCATCCATGTAGACTGGTCTGACCACTTCCTCATTCCCTTCCGTTTTCACCTATCGCACGTTATAACTCTCGGCCAACCTAAAAGAGCTACTACCTGGTTCCGCAACACTAAGAACATTGATCTTGACACTTTTTGTGATTCTGCTATGCGGGCACTTCCTAGATTAGACCCTAACGTGGATGTCAACGTTCTCACTTCTCAGTGCCTCTCAGTACTAGCAGTCGAAATCGACAATGTCACTCCACTCCAAAGCAAAAGGAAAAGACCCACCCCCTCAGCACCTTGGTTCAATAAAGCTCTCTACGATGAAAGGAAAAACCTTAGAATCCTGGAGAAACATTGGAGAAAATCTCCTTCCACCTCCAATCTCTCTCTTTACGTTCAGCAAGATCCAAATATCACAACCACATCTTCCTTGAAAAAGCATCACATTTCAGATCCCTCCTTGACTCAGCCAAAAACAGACCCAAAAAACTTTTTGACCTCATCAAAAACCCAAACTGTTCTCCCCTAACCATTAAGCCTGAGGATTCCACAAAGAAAGCAGCAGATTTAGTTATATTCTTTGATGAAAAGGTCAAAGCATTGGTGGATCAGGTCGCCCACCCCACCCCCATTGAGGAGCGGAAATCCTTAGTTACCTGGCTGAACTTTGACGTCATCTCGGAAGATGACCTCCTCAAATGCATCCTCGAAACTAAACCCTCCAACCATTCTTCTGACCCCATCCCTAGCGACATCGCCATCGATTTCTACACCTATACTCTCTCTTACTGGACCAGGCTAGTCAATCTCTTCCTCAGTCAAGGCTCCCTCCCGGTTGCCCTCAAATCAGGACAGGTCACCCCTCTTCTAAAAAAACCCTCCGCCGATGCGAACGACCTCAACAACTTCCGCCCTATCACCAACCTCCCTTTTCTTTCGAAAATCACTGAAAAATGTGTTGCGAAACAACTTTCCTTACATATTATGGACAATAACCTCCTCGACGTCTTCCAGTCTGGCTTCATCCAAAATTGCAGCACTGAAACAGCCCTGCTGCAAGTGATTGATGATGCGCTGCATATACTCGACTCTGGGGAATCGTGTCTTCTGATTCTTCTAGACCTCTGCAGCCTTTGACACTGTTAATCATAGCACCCTCCTCAACACTCTTCAACAGAGAATGGGATTGGATGGCACAGTGCTCAAATGGTTTGCCTCTTCCCTCTCGGACAGATCCCAAATGATCAAGATAGCGAACAGTCTTTCATCTCCATTGGCTGTAGGTCAAGGCGTCCCTCAAGGTTCTATCCTGGCACCCACTTTGTTTAATCTCTACCTGGAACCATTAGGGAACCTTCTAAGTAAAGCTGGGATCCATTACCATCTTTATGTGGACGACACTCAAATCTACCTTAAGGTGTCTTCCGCACACGTTCTCTCACTACTCAACTCTACTCTCAACTCTATTCACAACTGGATGTTAGCTCACCAACTCATTCTTAATCCCGCCAAAACTGAATTCCTCCTCCTCTCTACCTCTCTCTCACCTCCTCCTGTTCAATCTTGGATGGATCAGCTGAACCTACTCAACAACAAACCCATCATTGCGCTAAATACCTAGGTGTCATTCTTGACAAAAGACTCAACCTAATCTCCCACATCAACTCTATTGCTAAGAACGCACGTTACCAGTTGCGCCTTCTATGGGGGATCCGTCGGTTCTTCCCGGAGAAAGACTTAAAAACCTTGGTACAATCTCTGGTTCTCTCAAGACTGGATTATTGCAATTCTCTTCTGACGGGCCTACCCAAATCCCACCTCTCCCCTCTCAAATCCATCCTCCATTCAGCAGCTCGCTTCATTTCAGGGTCTAAACGAAGCGACCACGTCACTCCTATCCTGTCCTCTCTTCGATGGCTTCCGATCGAGGCAAGATCTATTTACAAAACTGCCTGCATCACACACAAAGCCTTACACACGTCCTCCCCTCGTTACCTGGCGAATAAATTTAAATTGTCCGGTGGCTCTCGCCCTTCTCGCAATGCGGAAAAGCTTCTGCTTGAGCCCCCCGTCTTCAAAAGGGAAAGATCGATGGCGCAATCCTTCTCAGGCAATGCGGTGAGAATCTGGAACTCGCTTCCTCCATTGCTCCGTGCCACCTCCTCTACCCGGATCTTCAAAGCTGACCTCAAATCTCTTCTCTTCCAAAGTCACTTTCAGAACTAATACTTTCATTCTCAGGCCCCTCTAGGAAGTTCGCTCTTCATTGTAAATTGTACTTTTTTCTGTACATTCCTCACCCTTGCGTGCTGTGTTGGATTTTATGTTTGTGTACCCTTCATTTTAAGTCTCCTGTTTAATTCACGCCCTCTCTACTCCCTCAAGGAAGTTCTTCCACTATAGGAAATTCTGTACTCCATGCCTATAGAAGTGCCTTCCCAGTGTGTTCTGAGTGACTGCCACTTATTGCAGTATTATACCTCTATTTGTATTTTGTATCTTATGTATCATGCACACCTGTCACTTTTTAGGTCTCGCCCTGAAGCCAGCGCTTGCGCTGGTCTGGGCGAGACATTTTGTAAGTGGGCATTTAGAAATGCAACCACTTTTTTTTGGGCTTGCCTAGAGCGTGCGAGTACGCGCACAATGATGAGCAGAGGCGCCATATGGCTTTCCTCTCTCGTCATGGTGCGCGCACATCGCACACCATTTGCCAGCCTGCTTGCACGTGCACAGCTGCTGCTCGCACTCCCTCCTCCCTTCTCCCCCTCCCTTTTCGTGAGCTTTGATCAAGCTCCTCTGCTGCTGGCATTCCCCCTCCCTTCTCGCCCAGCCCTTCTTGTCTAACTTTCTCTCTCTCTCGCCTGCCTCTGCTGCTGGCATTCCCCCCTCCCTTCTCGCTCAGCCCTTCTTGTCTAACTTTCTCTCTCTCTCGCCTGCATTGGGTCGAAATCTGATTATGGAAAACAAGCACTGGTCGCCCAAAACGAGTTCCGTGCCCACCACCCTCTACCTCTCTCTCTCTACCTCACTACCACTCTACCATCTCCTTCTACCTCTCTAACTCTCTACCTCTCTCTCTACCTCTCTCTCTCTCCCTCTACCTCTCTCTCTACCTCTCTCTCTCTACCTCTCTCTACCTCTCTCTCTACCTCTCGCTCTCTCTCTCTACCTCTCTCCACCTCTCTCTCTCCACCTCTCTCTCTACCTCTCTCTCTACCTCTCTCTCTCTACCTCACTACCTCTCTACCATCTCCTTCTACCTCTCTAACTCTCTACCTATCTCTCTACCTCTCTCTCTCTACCTCTCTCTCTCTACCTCACTACCTCTCTACCATCTCCTTCTACCTCTCTAACTCTCTACCTATCTCTCTACCTCTCTCCCTCTCTCCACCTCTCTCTCTCTACCTCTCTCCCTCTCTCTACCTCTCTGCCTCTCTCTCTACCTCACTACCACTCTACCATCTCCTTCTACCTCTCTAACTCTCTACCTCTCTCTCTCTACCTCTCTCCCTCTCTCTCTACCTCTCTCTCTCTACCTCTACCTCTCTCTCTACCTCTCTCTGCCTCTCTCTCTCTCTACCTCTCTCTCTCTCTCTACCTCTCTCCCTCTCTCTCTACCTCTCTCCACCTCTCTCTCTACCTCTCTCTCTCTACCCCTCTCTTTCTACCCCTCTCTCTCTACCTCTCTACCTCT
>CAWUFW010027154.1:0-5000 GCA_963921515.1 Calotriton arnoldi | reverse complement strand
CTCTCTCCCTCTACCTCTCCCTCTCTACCTCTCTCTCTACCTTTCTCTCTACCTCTCTCTCTCTCTCTCTACCTCTCCCTCTCTCTCTACCTCTCTCCCTCTCTACCTCTCTCTCTACCTCTCTCTCTACCTCTCCCTCTCTCTCCCTCTCTAACTCTCTCTCTCTACCTCTCTCTCTCTCTCTACCTCACTACCACTCTACCATCTCCTTCTACCTCTCTACCTGTCTCTCTCTACCTCTCCCTCTCTCTCTACTACTCTCTCTCTCTACCTCTCTCTCTACCTCTCTCTCTACCTCACTGCCACTCTACCTCTCCCTCTACCCCTCTATCTCTCTACCTCTCTCTCTCTACCTCTCTCTCTACCTCACTACCACTATACCATCTCCTTCTACCTCTCTAACTCTCTACCTGTCTCTCTCTACCTCTCTCCCTCT
Source organism: Calotriton arnoldi (assembly GCA_963921515.1). Lineage (NCBI taxonomy): Eukaryota > Metazoa > Chordata > Amphibia > Caudata > Salamandridae > Calotriton > Calotriton arnoldi. The sequence continues at coordinate 4,564 of CAWUFW010027154.1, read as the reverse complement.
CTCTCTCTCTCCCTCTCTCTCTCTACCTCTCTCCCTCTCGCTCTCTACCCCCTCTCTCTACCTCTCTCTCTCTACCTCACTGCCACTCTACCTCTCCCTCTACCCCTCTAACTCTCTACCTCTCTCTCTACGTCTCCTTCTCTCCACCTCTCTAACTCTCTCTACCTATCTCTCTCTACCTCACTACCACTCTACCATCTCCTTCTACCTCTCTAACTCTCTACCTCTCTCTCTACCTCTCCCTCTACCTCTCTCTCTACCTCTCTCCCTCTCTCTTTCTACCTCTCCATCTCTACCTCTCTCTCTCTCTCTACCTCTCTACCATCTCCTTCTACCTCTCTACCTCTCCCTCTATCTCTCTCTACCTCCCTCTCTACCTCTCCCTCTTTCTCTCTACCTCTCTCTCTCTACCTCTCTCTCTACCACTCTCTACCTCTCTACATCTCTTTCTCTACCTCTGCCTCTCTACCACTCTCTACCTCTCTCTCTCGACCTCTCTCTCTACCTCTCTACCTCTGTCCACCTCTCTACCTCTGTCCACCTCTCTACCTCTCTCTACCTCTGTCCACCTCTCTCTCTCTCTCTACCTCTGTCCACCTCTCTACCTCTGTCCACCTCTCTACCTCTGTCCACCTCTCTACCTCTCTCTACATCTCTACATCTGTCTAGCTCTCTCTCTACCTCTATACACCTCTCTACCTCTCGCTACCTCTCTCAAATATAGCTACAACGTCTACGTATAATACGGTACACTAAGTGGCAGCCGCAGCCTAAAATCACTTCTTGTCCTTAAAAACCCAATCATTACCATATCCAATATATCTCCCTTTATGACCTTATAAGTATTTACTTCTGCAGCACAATATCCTTTCGTCAACAACATCAAATGTTGCACAGCTAAACACTTATAAGGTCCCAAAGGCGAGACCTATTGGCTATGCCAATGCTTGTTCCTCTTGTAACGTATACCTCTTTTTGTATCTTGTTTGTTTTTGTTATTTGCACAATTGTCACTTTTTCCTCATGTAATGTAACGCTTGCTTTTGTATTATGCTCACTTGTAACCTTCTCCTCATGTAATGTTACTCTTCCTATTGTGAAGCGCTCTGACACCTTCGGGTAAAGTCCGCGCTATATAAAAACGCATAAAATAAATACATAAATAAATCCTGGGTACCGCGCTAGCCTATCTCCCAGTGGATTAAAAAGTTTAGGTCTGCTGCAGGCCGAGCATTGAGTTCCCGTCGGCCTGCACTCCTCTCTCCTTGAATTGTTCCTGGCCTGTTGTGGCAGGCTGCCAAAGATGTGACTTGCATTTTCCACTCTGCATTTCCTTACTGAGAGTACAAAATAGATTGAATTGAGGCTTGGCCCAGTTACAGATGTATTCTTCGTCTCAGCTTCTACCAGCTCTGACACAACACACAGTGAATCTTCAGTAATCATAATTGTGTCAGTATGAAGTGTCTTTCAGAGCTTAATAAGTGTTGTTAAGAGTCCACCTCATCATCACTCGTTCGTTGGTCGACCTCTGCAGAATGAATAGGCCAGTTTTAGGAGTGAAAACATATTTTGTTTGTGTGGCACTTTAATGGCCCATAGAACTGTGCATAACGTCACATAATTCAAGAATTATATTCAAGTTACCAACCACAATAATAGGTTACCAACCTCAAGAGGTTGAAAGGCTGAGTATGCGGGTCGTGTCTCAAGCATGTGATTCACTGGTTGCTTCCACATCTGTCTGTAAGTTGCTGAGCCATCTTACTGCCTTCTGGCTAGTATGTGCAAGACGACGGGGGGTGCCAGTTCCTCCTGTGCAGGGCTCACTGCCGCAATAAAAGTGGGAGGCCACCAGCAAATCAAAAATTGCTTTTTACCCTGTGCGATTTCGGGTGGGATTTTTTATGGTGTAAGGGTACCTGTTTCTAGTGTAGTTTACGGTCTCTGGTGTGATATTATGCATGGGTGAGTGGGGCCTGGAGGGCACGCCACAGGTTTGCTTGTGATCTCCGAGTGCGCGCTGCCGTGATGCATGCTCAGCACACTGGTCCTCTTATGTGTGCACCGCTGTTGCCGCCCTCTGATTGGCTGCTTTACTACCTTGAGTTGGTCACTTTCCAGAGTTCAGAAGCAACTTTTGGCAAAATGCGAAGTTCTTGCCAAGTGTCAGATGCGGTTCTAGGTTTTCATTCTTTTGGGTTACTAGTAGTTCGTTTACTACTGATAGTTTAGACTATGAATAAAAGGGTGAAAGTGTGAGAGCAGAGTTCCCTCCACATCAAAAGCCTCACAAGCTGGTGATGAGGGCAAATAATAACAAGGACATGCATTTTAATTTCCACAAACTTACACAGACTTCTTTGTAGGCTCCACTTTTTACAAATTTAATTAAAATGTATCTATAATTTAATGTATTTGTCATCAACCCACTCCTAAGAGCTCAAATACCACGTTCACTTGTCTGTTGCCAAATCTGCTGCCAGACCCATGATCACTGCCACACAGTCCCGAGCTAGGCTACTTTGTGCGATAATGTTCTGCACGGCTAAATATTTATAAGGTCCCAAAGGCGAGACCGATTGCATTGCAAATGCTTGTTCTTGTTTAGTGCAGACTCGAATCGAAGGCATTGGTGATCCCCTATTTAAACACTGGAACATAGGAACAGTTAAACAGTATGTAGATGTATCCACTAGATGGCAGTAGAGTCAACTAGTCACATCGGTTAATAGTAAAATCAACCTTAACGCTGCTCCCTGTGTGTGCATTCAGTCATGAGGTATAGACAGATACTGAAGTTGGAAATTGGGAGAGAGCGGTGCAGGGGAGATGGATATGAGGAGAGAAAGGCAATCAGAAGCCCACAGAGGGCTTGTCTGCCCTTTATTTTCATCGGTTTGCAAATTTCTTACACAGTTGGTGCGGGTTTGCTTCTGTTTTTTTAATGATATTTTGTATCCTTACCAGTGCTACTATGTATTCAAATCACATTTTAACTCTTTGCTTTATGTTCTTCGAAATTCCAAAACAGGTGTGGACTTTGCAGGCCTTTGTCTGAAATATGGTGCAAACATAAAGGCCAATACGCCATGCAACAAATAATGTGTAATTATTTAGTGATGAACTGTAAAAAATAAGGACTAAAGCACATTATCATGCTGCATGACTTTTTTTTTATATTGAAAAATGATTTTCTAACAATTGGTTTTCAGCTGGAGTGGCACTCATTTGCAGAGGTCCAAATGTGTAGTGACTATGCCATAGTCTAAAACCATCAGTGGCAGAGCAGTTCTCACCAGAAGGCAATCAGAAGCCAATGTACAGGAAGAAAGTGTCTTCAGAGCAATATTTGAACACATATTTCTAAGGTAAATTTATATTAGTTAAATGAATGGAGGGTATTACTGATTTTCTTATCCTACATTCATTCTCAAAGGACTGCAGATGCGCACCCTCCCCCCCGGCCCCCCCGGCCCCCCCGCCACCTATCATGAAGCAAACAATGACTGCAATGCTGCATCAACCCAACTTATTCCTCAACATGGGCGCGCACCCGGCCCCTATGAGGTGCATGCTAGCAGACTTACAGGACTCATGAATGGACGAGAGCCGACTGCTGTGCTGTCTGTTGGAGCCACTGTCCTGTCCCACAGGACATTCTGCTAATATCTCACCACCATCTTGAACTCTGTCTTTTCCATTGACAACTTTATACCAAGAAAATAGTTAAACGAGATTTACAACTAGTTTACCAAGCTTTAAAAATGAAAGGAGTACTATGCTTGGTTGTGGGATCTCCGCCAGGCTGTCTCCTACCGGAGCAGCACTACCTTTTAAATGTGATCACTGTATCACATTCCCCAGTAAAGATTACAAAAGTCTATGGTTCATTTTGAGGCATATATTTATGTTGCCTCTTTGTAACCCACTGACTGTTCCAGTGCTTCCAGGCCCCCCTCCCACTGTACTCATTTGAAATACACTATTCAGTTCTGGAAATGGGAAGTAATTACTCTGGGAACACAGAAATTGGGGGGCTGGTAGGCGAATAGCCTATGGGATGTAGCCTGGAAGACACATTCATTAGGCAGAGCCCCTCATATATATATATATATATATACGGTTTTTACACGGCGCTCCACCCCCAGCATCGCTCCACCCCTATGGCACTCCATAGGGGTGGGGTTCCATCCCACAACCCCCCGCCCAAAAGTAAGTTGGGGCCGCAGAGGTCCCCAGTCACCAATCTCACACCCAAGGCTCACCCAAAACGAAGTGGGGCCTGCAGCGGGGCTCACATCCACTCTCACCCACCGAAGGCAGCAGTGCCCTCTCTCCACCCCCATCCTGCCACCCTACACCTTAAACACGACCGTAAGAAATTGGAGTATTAGTTGTGGGGGGTAAGGACCCACCTCAAGTAGTAATAATCACAATCCCTGTCAAGGTGAACCACTAAAGTAACTAATTAATCCTGATCTCAACCCCTGGTGCTAAGGCAAAGAATAGACAGGTTTAACTTAAAAGTAACTGTAGCAAAATAAATTGCTGCTAAAATGCC
>CAWUFW010027153.1:0-28613 GCA_963921515.1 Calotriton arnoldi | reverse complement strand
TTTGTGGTGTTTTCAATTTGCTACTGTTTGAAGTGTTGCACAAAGACTTAACACATTGCCTCGTAAGCTAAGCCTGACTGCTCTTTGCGAAGCTACCAGAGGGTGAGCACAGATTAAGTTAGGATGCGTTGTTGACTTACACTGACTAGGATTGTGGTTCATGGGTGCATATGATTGCCAACCAGAAACCCAATTTCTAAAATGCCATTTTTGACCTTGCAAAATAAACCTTTGCAAGGCCTAAAACTTCCTTGTAAATATATATAAGTCACCCCTAAGATAGGCACTAAATGCTCCTAGGGCAGGATGCATTGTATTTAAAATGTAGGACATGTGTGCTTAGGTTTTACATTTCCTTGCAGTGAAAAACATCTACAGTCATGTTTCACAGTTTCAAGGCCTATCTCTCCAATTGACTAACACTGGGTAAATGTACTACATTTAATAAGTACCAACTTTAGACTGAAAGGAGATAGAGATTTAGGGCCTGATTCACAAATGTAAACTTAAAGTTTTGTGTACAAATGTTTGGTATTCGTAAAGGGATTTGCAAGTTGTATCCTTACAAGTGCGGAGTCCTCCCACATAGAAAGTTGAGAAAGTCTTATCTTTTATGTGCAGGGACTCTGCACTCATAATGATACTACTTGTAAATCACGTTGTGAATAAAAGACAAACATAAACTTACATAAAAGTGTATGTTTACTTTAGTGAATCAGGCCTGTGGTGTTTACACTCAAATAAATTGTATTTAACAATTACCTTTAAGTCAGATTTTAGATTACAGTTTTGAAAATGCCACTTTTAGAACCTTTGCATTTTCCTGCCCAAATGTTTGTAAGGCCTTCTATATGTTTTCAGCTGTTTGGATATGTTAATGGCTCCCCTATTAAGAATGTGTATTGGGCCCAGACATGGAACAATAGGACCTAGGTGTGCACAAGATGAGCCACCCTGCCAGGAAGGATAGGGGCGGTACTGTGCCCTGCCTCCATGCACTTCAAAGTGCTTGCCTCAAGCACACATAAAGGACCCTGATACCAGTCTTTTTCACCCCACACTTCTCGGAGCCTTGACACAGAAAGGGAACAACTTTACAGGGGATATATATAGGGAATCCCCCACTTCAAAGGCTAGCACCAGGTGTAAATATTAGACCTCCTGGCACTCGTATGTACACTCCTGGACCTGTGGGCACTACATAGGAAGGACTGCCTTCTTTCCCAGGGGACTGCCCATCTGCTTCCAGAGGACTGCTCTGCTGGTTAAGGCCTGCCTTGTTCCCCAGAGGACTGCCCTGCTGCTTGAAACCCGCTCTGCTCTCTGAGAAGGAAGTCTGGACCTGCTCCCTTCAACCCAGGCTGACCTGACCTCCTATTCTGAGAATAGGGGCACAGCAAGCTCCAGAGGCCTCTGTGAAACTGGGCAGCTGGCCTGCTGGAATTGGACCTTCAAGGACCTGCAACTGGACCTGCCTGATCCCTGATGGCCTCTGCTAAGGTGAGTTCCTGATCCCCAAGAGGTGTCTCCCCAGATCCTAGACCCTTGTCTGCCATCAGAGTGCACTCCTCTTAACAAAATTGAGAAATCCTGAAGTTTGGGGTTCTTAGTGACTGAAAACGGACCTGTTGCACTGAGACTCTGCTGCCTGCGATGACCGCCATTGTAAAACTTCGGGGAACCTGACTCTTTGCGCTACAGCAAATGCCAACGATATTAGGCAATGCAAGATCTGGACTCTGCACTACAGCAATGAAAGCCTGCTGTGACCGCCAATGTAAAGCTCTAGGCCCTGCGTCCAACCCCGCAATGCACATGGTGAAGGGCATCTTACTCTACATTACAAATACCATAGAAATCAAAGAAACAAATCAAAGGTTCTATCTGGGTTATAGTTAGGTGTTAAAATAATGTGTTACTTTACATTTTTTTAAACATTGAAATTCAATAAAATAACAATGATTGAAGGAACTTTATTGTTAACTGAAATTATGGGTTAAAACATACTTTTTAAGTTAACAATAAAAAAGAATGTCTAAAGGAATTATAACATACGCCCTTGCCATGCACTGCTAAATCCCTCACATATTACATCACTTCACTCACCAGTGTGTACTTATGGGTAGAATATAGTTATCATAGGAAACTGATATTTGGGTTTGCTAATATCTTTGGATTTGTTTCATGAATCTTTAAGAAACTTTCCAAAAAGGCCATCCACCTCAGCTCCTTCCTTGAAAGTATTGGGGTGATCAGTCAAACGGGGATGAGAAATAAGGAGATCCCAAATGGAATTTCCCTTGCGATTTCCACAGGGAATTGTTGACAGTGCTACAGCCAAAATGGCGAACGGAATTGCACCACATTTGGCAGAAAGCTAGTTCTTTACCCAGAAAGCATGTTTTTGTATTTGGTGTAAATGTGTTCAGTAATCATTGAGAAATTGAGGTTCACAATTTCTAGACATCTGAACAGTTAGGTTTATAAGAATCCTGTGGGAGTCTTGCAGGACCACAGTGTCAAATAATGGAGTGATATGATTGGCTGAGGTTTTTTTATTTTATTACAGTCAGCCATCATGTAGGAATCTCTCCTCAGTGCCTCAGGAGCACATGCACTGATTTTTTGGCTGAAAAATGAAGAGAAATGTTCTGGCCAACATTACAAAATGAAATAAATTAAAAAAATAAAGTACAAGGGGGCATGGTAGGGGTATGCTCATCCTTGGAACTTGTGGGTAAGTCCTAGAGTGACTCCCCCTAGGGCCAAATTAAAAGAAAAATGAATTTTGTGTGACTGCAATCCAATGGGATGACAGTGGTAGGTAATGCAGCTTCTTTACACTACTAACAGTCCCTTAAGATGGAAAAGCAATAAAATAAAAATTTGTGGCATCTGTTTTACTTGGTTGCCGCCAGGCCCTACAGCCAACTCTACACCATGTATGGTGGAAGGCCGTAGTAGGTGGCAGGGGGTCAGCCACTCATAGTGTGTTTGACACAGGGATTGGCGGAAGGCCAGAGTTTGTGACTAACCACACACCATGCATGGCCGAAGGCGGGTGGGCAGAGAGCCGTCTGGCCCATAGTCAAAAGCCAACCATGCACGGCTTTCAGTCTCTTGTGCAGGGTGTTCTCTCAAAATTAACACACATTGCAATCACTTTCAAATGAGGAAATAGAAAGAACTTGGGGAGGGGATATTTTGTGACGGGAAGAGGCAAAGGTCTATAACAAATGTGTACAATAATCAGTTAAAAAAGAAGAGAAATGCCTTTCAGATCTATTTAAATAAAAGTGATGCCATTCAGGTAGAACGACCTGTTTGCTAAGTCTCAAATGTAAGCAGTGTTTGCTTTTCACTGGCTACACCCTCAGTCATGTTTGTTTGTTCCAGGTGTTTACCACTTGACAGGAATGAAGAATGGAGAAATTCAGTATCCTTCAATGAGGGACCACATCCTTGAACATGTCAGTTTTGAAAAATGAACTATCTCAGACTTCGACCATCAGACTTCTAATTTATTCCAAACACCCAGCTCACAACAACTCTCATGAAATACAGGAGAGGTCTTAGGGCGATTGTATTAAGATGTGAGCACAGCACAGAAGAACATACAACAATGAAACCCTATCATGAATAACGAAAATAGGGTGACTGAGATGAGCAACAACTCCAGGTCCAACGAGAAAAAGGGGCTGCAAATTCAGAAGCCAGGAACTGGTTGTAGACAGACCTGAGATTCAATAGGTCCAGCATATACAGAGACATCCACAGATAAGAAGGTACCGCAAAGTCAAGGGCGTTGGTAGAAGGGGTGTAAGAGGTGCCGTAAACCCTTTAATAACTGAAGAGTAGGTCAGGAGGAGAAAGAGCAATAAAAACAGGCCTTTAAATTTGTTTTTTTATGTGTCAGTTTCTGTGAATTCAAAGACAGAGGTCAAATGTCAGCCATAGTTTTCTGACAAATTGCTGCTTATTCTTTGAACCTGGAGATTACTGTTTACTTACCCTTTCACTAACTGAAAGGTAAGAGAAATTTGTAATGCCTCGATTTCCAAAGGTTATCATTTGTGCACTATATATGTTTAGAAGTAAAACTGCATGTCTGGTGCAAATGTAGTGACGATTTCAAGAGACAATTTGAATGGAAAATGTGCTATCGGTAATTGGCAGCTTGGTACCACACCCTGCTATAGTCCTAGAAAGAGAACTGGGCACTCCAAAGTGCACCACTGGGCACATACCCTCACCTTCCACTAGTGTCAGAAAAGGGCACCTGAAAATGCACCACTGGCACATACTGCACCCCTTCTACTCCCCGCTACGTGGGCCTGGCTCATTTGCTAGACTTATTCTGTGGAACACTTGGATTTTTCACTACTTCTGTGGCGTCAGTGATGTAACATTGATGACAATTGTTACAGCACCACTGCAGAAAACTCAATCTGTTGAAAACAATGCACAGAAGATACTCTGCAACGTCAAACCAATGGAAACACAGGCACCAAGGGACATTAAGCAGCTTTGTAGGGACAACAGAAGTAGAGGGTAGGAGCACCAGAAGGAGGGCTATCCTTTTCAGAGAAAACTACCGGCAATTTATCCATGTTTATGGACTACGGAATGTGTTGACTAGGTCCGCGCTATTCAAATACCATATACATACATGCAGACTTGAGACTTTAGACCATCTACATTCTTTTATACTTGCGAAACTCCCTCGGTTTGTTTAAAAAATCATTTATAAATCATTTAAACAGCTGTGAAATAAGTTTACAGTGACTACTGCTTGTATTTGATGTTTTAAATATATGTTTCAAGAGGGGGATAAATAGTATATATATTTTTTTACCAATCTTGACATACAAGCCTTGATTGTAGAATAGTTGCCAGGTGGCAACGCAAGGCATCAGACTCAGATCCAGGAGTGCATGTGATAAAGCAGCAATGCTGAGAGGTGTTGACTTGCAATATTAGTATTTCTGTTGTGGCATTGTTACAGTTTGAAACAGTACAGACAAGACAATATAATTTAGTGTGGTTATTTAAGTTATTATCCAAATAATTATGAACAATAGTGTATCCATTCCAAAGTCAAACCACACCAACATAACATAAATATTTAATTTCCAATCAGCACAAACAACATACAGATGGAAATGTTTGTTTTATGTGCACCTAAGCCAGACAGAGACATGTGGCGTGCAGTGAGCTGCAGGGGAAAATGGAATAATACTTGAAAAAATTAATGCTGGTGTGCGCCTATTGCAGGCAAGGGGGTACAGGGAGAAATGGAATGATCTTTTAAACTAATGCTGGTGTGTGCACCTATGGCAGGCAGGGGGTCTAAGTGAAAATGGAATAATACTTAAACAAGCATTGGGAATGCAATATTTCTTGCAATTGTTTGTGTTAGAGCTAGGGCGTTGTAGATGTTAATGCATTTGGAATAAAATTATTAAAGGAAACTGTATGTTTATTTACCATTTAAAAGATTTCCAAAACCAAATGAATATTATACCTAAAAACAGCAAGTGACAGTAGACAACTTACTTTTTACCTTATAGTTGCTATTATTGAGTATTGTTTAAGCATAGTTGTTTTTATTAGCAAGTACATATGTTATGCATTTTGTAGATTGTAGAACACATAGGCAAAGTGCTGTTGTGGCTGTAGGTGTTGGCACAAGTGTTGTTAGGCAGGGTACCAGGACTTCAGTTGTGTGGGGTAGTTGTGTACAAGTTTCCAGAGAAGGGACTGGGTGTGAAGGCCCTTGGGCAGCTTTGCCTCTAGAGCTGAGGCGGTGTTGTGAGGCGCGTGATATACACTTATGTGCACAGTTACACGTTGTGCACTAGTATATGAATGTTTGCCTGTGTGAATATGATGGTGTGCTTGTGTATGTGTACTACTGGACATCTCATTTATACAACATGAGGTTAACATAAGATGCACAGTAAAGATGTTTTGTAAAGATTTTTGTTTTTGTTTTTGTGTATGTGTTTCCATGTGCATCTAAATGTGAAAATGTGTGTGAATTAGTATTACTGCGTGTATTTGTTTTTGTGTTTATATCGTTATGTGTATGTACTTAGGTTTGTGTGTAGATATATATATATATATATATATGTGTATGTGTGTGGGGGTATGTGTTGAACTTTGTGTTTGTATGGACTTTGTAAGTGATCCTGAACTTGGGTGTGTTTTCCCCCTTAAGAGAGCATGTTAGATTCTTAAAATTTCCTAGGCAGACGCCCCTCAGATGTGAGCCGAACAGATATACGTACCATATGTGCAGTGTGGCCGTGCCACGCCGTGGGTTGGAGGCAGAGAGACTACAAACCATAATAGCGCAAGCATGGTAGAGTGCAATGTTCCCTCTAATTTTTTTCCTCTGTGTGCGGCAGTGTAAGGTCTCTGTGCGCTGCAGCCAATGCTATGTGCGGCAAGAACCGGACCGCGCATATGGGTGCAGCGACAAATATCAGTGCAAACATCACTCCAAACTTTTGCTTAAAAATGAAAATACAGTGCATTCCACACATACAGTGCCACATGATGGCTCTTAAGGCAGGTTTGCAATTTACATACACACATCATGACATGAATTGGTTACACAGGCAAGTACAATTCGGCTTTAGAAAAGCACAGGACTCCAACGGTGGTACCAATATAAGATTTCACTAAAGATTCTCAACTAGAGCTCTGTTCATAGGGTGGGAAAATGTCGGGAGCCTATACAAGATCGCATACCTGGGGATACATGCAGGGGGCACATGTTATCCCCCGTGTGTATGCACTCCAAGTTCCTGCAGGGCATGGACTTGGCAGTCCATGCCCTGCAGGAATTTGCTTTGGCGTTCCCATTTCAGTGCCTTTTTTAATAGGTACCGCCGTGGGACCGCCGGGCACTTTGAGATCTGTATGGTGCACATTCTTTGCAGCAGGCATATTAACCCTGTGCGCTACCTTAAAACTTCCACTAGAGAAAACTCAGAGAGTTATCTTGACATATTTAGTATTGCATGAAAATTTCTGGAGACAAGGAACATCGCAGCAGGTGGTATTAAAGCAATAATATACTGCAAACATGGCATTCCTCCCACCCACCTCCCGAAATCCGCACCCGGTACAGTAGCACCGGTCACACACCCCTAAAGCCGGCCCTGGTACCGCGGCTGAGCCCTATTAACCAAAGAAATGCAGCAAGTCTACTAGGGACATCTTAAGGATTTTGGGGGCCCTGGACCAAACCTATTTTGGGGGCCCCTGTTCAGAACAGGTTTGAATTTATGATTTCATTTCAGCTCTTTCTTGCCCTCTTAGGCCAGGTCACTGACAGCATACAGGCGCAATTGTCCGAATTCTAAATGTGTTTACATCTAATGTTCAGGGATAGTGATGTGCGTCATCAATATTGTAACACATCAACAGTTCACTAATATTACTGCAAATAATATCTGTGACACTCCCATTTCTCATATGTTTGGTCTTATTGCGATTTAAAAGAAATCTTTTTATGGATATTGCATGAAAAAAAAAACATTTCTTTGCAGAATGGCTATAATAGACTCTCATACATCATCTACCTTAATAATAAATTAAAGGATAATGGTATTCAAAACAATCGGTTTAGAAATTTTTCAAGGTCATCACGGCAAGACATCAGGCGGCTCCCCTTAGAGGCTGGGGCGCTGGGCCAGAGCCCACTTTGGCCATGCCTTAAATTGTCTCTGAAGTCTCTGTCCTGCCAAGTACACGCATCAGGACTTAGACTAACGCATTTCACACATCACAAACACAAACAACCACTAACAAACAATTAAAATGAGTAAAACAAATATAAACATGAAACATTAATATTCAAATAATTATTACATAAAACAAAGAAATTAAAACAATTAATAAAAATAACATCATTTTAAACTAATCAGTCAACAATTAGTTAAAAAACAAAATAGCAATTAATCTATCTATTTATTCATTTACTTAACTATGAATTAATAGTCATTTGAATTAATAATTAACTATAAATTAAAACAATAATTTACAACCCACTAGTAAATCAAAAATTTCTAATTACATTTAAAAACAATTAAATATCAGATTAAAAATTACAGATGATACAAAAAACTAATAATATAATACTAATACCTTATAATGCCATAATAACTGATTTTTATCAAAACACAATATTTTTAGAATAAATAAAGCGATATTACATACTACGACATTTAAAAAAATACTATATTATGTACCTATAAACACAACATGCATACCTTCTTTGTTTGAATCAACATTGAAGAGCTGGTACAGCTGTTATCAGGGCCGGCTTTAGCGCTGGTGGCGCCCAGTGCGACAATGGTTGTTGGCGCCCCCCAGTGACCACCTCTACCATGCATTCCCTCACTACCACCCTTTAACAGTGCCCCTCAAGTCTCCATAGCCACTCCATCCCTCAGATGCATTAAATTAGTTGTATAGCGCCACTTATACCAGTGTAGGGTGTCAGAGCACTTTACATCACACGCACAAAACACAGAGACAATCAATCATAGTTGTGCAAATCAGTATATAGGAAATGTTACATAAGACAGACTATAAGGTGTAGGAGTCACATGTCATCCACACTGGTAGACAGTATAGTTTAATAGCACTTGTTCCGGAGAAGCCCAAACTCTGAATTTAAAAAGTAACACCATAGTTGGGGGTTCTTTTTAATAATCAGAATTGATTTATATCCAAATTAATCCTTTTTCCAACATTAGAATAATGAAAGACGGGGAAAAATCATAACGCTCTCATCCATACCTTGCAGGTTGCATGCAGCTCTTTGATGACAGTTAATAGCTCACTGTTCTATGCTAGGATGTTAACTTATTAACTGCAAGTAATAAAAGGATCTCTCAGACCAAACCAATGACCCACTGATCTATTTAAATTACATGCACTTTGTGATCTGCTGTTACAAGTTCTTTGCAGTAGGCATATTAACCATCTGCGCTACCCTACCATGACTCAAAGCTTCCACTAGACAAAACCTCCGGTCTTTCTGTAGGAAGAAAATTAATCACAGAGTTATCTTTGACATTTTTATTGACGGCTAAAAACTGCTGGAGGCCAGAACGCTGGCAGAAGGTCCTTTTAAAACTATTATAAACTGCAAACACGACGCCCCCACCTAAAGTCAGCGCCGCCCTAGAGCCGGCCCTGGCTGTTATGTGCAAAGGTTGAAACGTTCCCTTTTGTTCTTCTCAAGAAGAAAACTCGGGCGTGCCGGAGATAAGACTCCAGACACTGCCCAGCCGAGCCCACAACACTATCTGCCCCTCTCTATTCACAAATAAAAGGCAGCAAGTCTACAAACACGACGTGCTTGTAGACTTGCTGCCTTTTTTGTTAATAGAGCACAGCTTGGGGCAGATTGGTGCCAGTTAGAAAGTACTCATGTTAATTGCAGCACATGACGAGCGCTGCCATTAACATGATTACTTTAACAAAGGCACACAATCTGACCGTTTTCGCGCGGCACGCATTTTAAAAGCGGCGGCGCGAAGGTCCTCATTTGCCTGTGCGCGCTTCACATTTTATAATGCGCGCTACAGGAAACATAGCTGCGCGCGCGCCCAGGCGCACAGCTTATTGGGAACAGTGGTAGAGTGTACGAAACACTAACAGCGCTGTCGCCACCATAGGGGACAAACAGAAAGGAAAGAATGGGGACAGGTAACCGCTGTCCAAGTCTTTCCCCTCTGCCTTTAGCCACCCTCATCCTGACCACAACTTTCCACCTCACCCATGCTATGTGGGCAGTGGTAGCCTACTTGTTCCTTCATGCTGCATTAGGGGTACCAACTGTTTGCTAGTAGCACATATTTGCCTCATTATTCTGATATATAATTCCCCCACCCTTTACAAGGAATATCGGCATGCGGTCCAAAAGGTTCCTATAAATTATGAAGATTATCAAAAGCCCTTATAGACAACTTAAACACATAAAATAGCAATAAATAAATATAAACTAAACGTTCCAAGCATGATTAGAATAAAATAAAATCTCACACAGGTTTACACAGGAGTAAGCAAATGCACTCAAATTAAATATGTTCCTAGAACGATTGCTTTATCTTGTGTTGCAGTTATAAATATGAGACCGTATTTTTTATGGGCTTAATATATAACCAGTTGCTTTGTACACAATTAATCCCTGAAATGTTACAATGACGTCAACGTCTACAGTGTGTTCGAGAAACAGTGGTTTTGTATAGAAAAGCACCCAATAGCAAGATGACCAACATGCAGGTGATATTTGATTGTAGGTGTAATGGTAGTACATTGGCTCAGAGTCACAACCTTTCTTTTTTTTTGCAACTGTCTTCATTCACGTATGATGCTCATTTTTTTTCAAGACATTGGGGTCGATTCCGATTCGGGCCGGAAAACGTACCGACCGACTCGGTGCGGGAATTTATTCCGACCGACACGAACCGGCGCCGTCCGACCCGGGTAGTACAATGAAATGCATGTGAAACCCGACCGACTCGGACGGAATACAAAACGGACGACCGAGCCGGACGGAAACAAGCCATCCGGCCGGAAAAACACTCGAAACTAACCGACCGACACGCACCCGGATAGCGACCGAACGAAACGTACCCGCGAACTCCGACCCGCGTAGTACGATGCTATGCGTGCGAAACACGACCGACTCGCACGGAGCACAAGCCGTACGACCACACGCACACAATACCCAGCCGAATCAACCCAATACTCCGCGACCGACTCGTACGCCGCACATGAAACCAACCTGAAACCCAGCGGGAACGAGTCGGACAACATCGCATCAGACAACAGCAGTGTCCGACTCGGACACAAGAACGACTCCTACATGCACCCAAAGCACCAAGGGAAAAAAGTTTAAAAAAAAGGCCAAACAAGCTACCACAAAGCCAATAAATACTGGGGGTGGGGGAAAAAATGGAACAAGGACACACCCCCAACCCCACCTACATAAAGGCCACAAATCCCTACCATGAGCCTTTGCAAATTCCACAGACCTGCCAGCAAACAACACCATCACACAGCAACCACAGACACACTCACAGCTCATACATCACACAAGCCACACACCATTACCACACTTACAAATAGCACCCTCACACACACCCAGCTAAACCTACACTCACACCCCCCCACTTGCACACACACACACACATCAATCACCACCACCACCCATCACCATGCCCCCCAGGAAGAACCACAAGTTTCTAGATTGTGAATTGGAAGTCCTGGTAGACGAGATACTCAGGGTAGAGCCACAGTTGTTTGGTACATTGGTACAACAGACCCCCATGTCGCAGAAAACCAAGATGTGGGCGAGGATTGTCGACAGGGTGAATGCACAATCACCATGTTTGCGCACAAAGGAAGACATCCAGAACAGGTGGTATGATGTGCGCAGGAGGGTCCGGGACCTACTCAAAAAGGACTACATCATCAGCCAGCGCACCGGCAGTGGCCCTCCTGCAAAACCAATATACCTCAGGCCCTGGGAGGAGAAGGTGCGGGCCATCCTACCACAAGTGAGCGTATATGGACTAACAGACATCCCAGAGCCTGGTGAGTACACAACTTATATACACAATATGGGGTGACAATACACACACAGCACCCTCAAAGGGATAGGCAAACCTTGCACCCTTACCAAATACACAGCAAACAAAACATACTCATCCCAAGATGTGAATGCCAGTCAGACAAACACAATACCTGCCATCTCATGGTGACTTCTAACTGTGTCATGACATCTACAAACCTAACAACAAATACAGCAAGGCAATGGCACAAATAGAACCAACAAACACTCCCAGATATATTGACATCACTAGAACACCACCTCACAGGGAAGATCACTGAAAGGAAGGAATTCTGTGTATGCTGGTAAAGTCAGTGTAGCCAATAGCATCATGGGAGTTGGAGTCATAGATATTGCTCAGCCTCACAATTGGCCCATCAACACCACCCTGAACCATGCTTACATCACAGGGAGTGGAAAAGGACTCACAAGATGGCTGACACTGGGTACTGCTGGGGGAGCACAAGGCCCTGCAGGCAACTGTGCAACAACCAACAGCAGGACACCACTGACTGACATCCTGAAAGACAACTTGCACTCCCTGCAATGGAAGCATGTTCCATGGTGGGATATTTGGGCTGAGGGGAGAAGTCGGCCCGGATGGCAACCAAATACCACCAATGCTGGTCAGGCACACACCTCAACATTCACATTGACATGCCACAGGTTGGCAGGACAATGTGCAACACCAATATCACTCACTGACTGTCATAACTGAGTAGAATGCAATGTCCAGGGCCGCATCCAGAGGTACAGTCACAACTGTCCGGTGTTTTAACAATTGATGCCTGTAGAAACATACCATACAATCTGTGTCTCTCCCCAAAACAGGTGAAGATGGGGACTCAGCAGCAGATGAGGAGGAGTCCCTGTCCCAGGCTCCGGGGGACACAGAGCTCACTGGTGTGGATCAGCCTCTGCACTCCTCGGATGGCGAACAACAAGCTGGACCCTCCGGTGCCAGTCATCATGCAGCACCAGCAGGACCAACATCTGCACCCCTGCACCCACCCCTCCAACAACTGCCAACACACAGGCCACCCCTGCCAACACGGACACACCAAGGACCACAGGTGACAACAGCGCAGGGACCCAGGACCAAACTGGAGCCGCTGCCATCGAGCCCACTAACAACACCCAAGTGGGCACACGGTCACCTGTGCGTGGCACCGCAGGCCCTGCACGTGTTGCCAGGGGTGGTGGGAGGGGTGGTAGACACAGGTCGCTATTTGCAGAGGGGTCAGGACTGCGTGATGACCCACAACTGGCACACATTGCAGATGCGTACCAGACCAGCACCGGAGAGGTCACCCAGGTAGTGGGGATCCTCAAGGACATACAACAGCAGCAGGCTGCCCATCATGCCCGCATGGACTCCCACATGTCCCGTGTCGAGACACACATGTCTCGCATGGAGTCCAAGTGGGACACATTGCAAGAACTCACAGCGGTGCATAGGGACATACTGACATGCCTCCGCCAGATCAGCACCAACATGGCCTCACCTCCCTGTGCGCCCACAACATCTGTTGCCACTACATCCGCAACAGCCACAGGGAGGGAGGAGGACTCTGGCGGAGAGTACCCTGCACCGCGGCAGCCTGCACCTGAGGATCCCCCCCCCCAAGAAGAGGGGCCGACTGAGGAGGCCAAACTGAGAGGCCGATGGCCAGCTACATCCCCCAGGAAGCCAACACCTGTTCTGGAACTTTTCCTCTGTGTGCAATGTGTCGATGGCAACCCAACTCGCCCACATGACATGGGGAGCTCTAGTTGTACAAATTCATCAGATGACTGTGGACTATACCCTGGACATTCCATATACCAGGACTTCCAATTCACATGGGAACTTTGGATTCCAATTGCTATGTACAGCACCCACCATCCTGTGCACCATCCCCACACCTTTTGTAAATAAACTCACCAAAAACCATATCTGCCTCTGTTGTGATTCCAACGTGGTCTCTGTCATGGAGATGGTGATCAAAAATATGACACTGTGCATGCTGACTGCTACAGCAAGTCCAACACTGTCATGGCAGTCATGGCGACGTGACACATATGAGGGAGACACACCACTAGGGCCACACAACACATACACACCAGGGCCATATGACTCATCCCCTACACTGATGTTGCCTGGAAATACAGTGCAATGCACAGACACCACACATATTCACAGTCTGTGTCAACTACAACACAGGTGCAGTAAGCAAATGTCACTCAGATGTGTGACTACGGACAACGCACACCCCAAAATGTAGAACAGGTTTATTACACATTTGCTACATGTTGTTTCCACTACAAATGCAAGCTAATCCCACCTGGCTGTGGCCACAAAGTCAAACAATGCAGAAGATAGAAAGTCCAGGGGTGTGTGGCACATCACCTGTAGGGGAACAACTGCTGCCACCTTGGAAGTTGAATCATTGATTCGGGGGATCCAAGTTGTTCTAACAACTCCAGCAGCACCCTGTGAAGGACAGACATGACACACACTCAAAAGCACAGAAGAACAGCACAGAATGGCAATACTCATGTCTAATACCTGTCACAAGTTAAATACACAAAAGCAAGTTAGCATGTCTACACTGTTGGCAAGTACAGACCACCTGCAAGGACACATCTCCGCATGCATCCAGTCAAGTTGCACATGGCCACACTCAAACAGCACCAGAGCACCACACACACATATCATGCAAATCAATTCATTGATAGTACAACACTCTGGATACTCACATTCAGCTGAAGAAGTTGGTGATGAGCTGTGTGCGGACATCACCATCACCATCATCATCATCATCACTGGCATCGTGGCCCAGGCCTGGATCCTCCACAGGTGGCGGATGTTGGTCATCGTCATCCAGGATGAGAGGCAACTCCTTCCGCACTGCCAGGTTGTGGAGCATGCAGCAGACGATGATAATCTTGCACACCTTTGCTGGGGCATATGGGAGGGCGCCTCCTGTCTTGTCCAGGCAGCGGAAGCGGCTCTTCAGGAGACCAAAGGTCCGCTCAATCACCCTCCTGGTCCGACCATGTGCCTCATTGTAGCGCATCTGGGCTGGTGTCACAGGGTTCCTGAGGGGTGTCAGCAACCACGGCATGTTGGGGTATCCCGAGTCACCTACAGACAGACAATTGCACATTAGCCAACATTGAAAAGTGTGCGGAAAGCAACATAGCACAACACACACAATGGTACAAAGTCAGTACACACCGACAAGCCAAGCACGCTGGTTCGGCATCTGTGACATCATCCTCGGGATGCGACTACTCCTCATCACGTAGGCATCATGTGCAGAACCGGGGAAACGGGCACAAACATGTGTGATGGTCATGTTTGCAAGACATACCACCAGAGCATTGACAGAATGGTAATGTTTCCTGTTCCTGTATGCCTGCTCATGTGCCTGTGGTGGTACCAAAGCCACATGTGTCCCATCAATGGAGCCAATGACATGTGGCATCCTCCCCAGGGCATAGAAGTCACTCTTGACGTCAGTGAGTCGGTGACGTTGTGGGAAATAGATGAACTGGTTAAGGCATCTCAACATCGCCACCAAAACATCGCGTAGCACACGGCTGAACATAGTCTGTGACATACCACCAGTAGATGCCACAGTGTGTTGAAAGGTACCGGTGGCAAAGAAGTGTAGGGCTGCCATCACCTTCACCTTGGGGGTCAGCGCTGTTGGATACGGCCGGCCAGGCTGCAAATGTGGGTCCAACCGCACTGCCAAATCCTCAATCAGCTGCCTGGTGAAGCGGTACCGTCGGATGCTGTCACGTTCCACCATCGTTGCCAGGTCTGGGAATGGTCGATGGACAGCAGGAGCCCTGCAGTGCAGAGGTGAAGAAGTCAAGATTGTCAGTCACCCCACATATGTGCCATTCACCATACTGTAGTTCACATGCTACATCATCAGCAAACACTAGTACTTGATGTGTGTCTCGTTCTGTTTGGACACATATGGCACCCACATGGACATCATGTAACATCTCTGTTCAACATGTGTGGACAACAGGTCCCAGGGTGTGCTATGTGAAACCATTTGGCTCTGTCACAGTACCCATTTACTGCACTCACATTCCACACACATACCACAGTGACGTCTGGACAGATGCGCCACAGGCATCTCAACTCATTGACAGGTAGATTCCCAAGGAGACTGTCTTGCCACATGGACACTGGCATGACATGGCGTATCATGTACACGTCAGAAAAATCAAACATGACTCCCACAGGTAGTGCCCCCTGTAGCCTCTGCAGGACAGACATGGACGTCAGTGACACACACACACAACATCTAAGTCCATGCACAAACAACGTGGATGTGGAGACTGTCTCCCATTGTGCACATGGAGTCAGACATGTGAAACACAACATGCACACAGACTGCGGAGGGACATGACTATTGTGGCAATGGGCCACCCTGTGATGTACATGCTTTCCCACATGAGCCTTGGGGTATGTGACATGTCATACATATACACAACCTGGAAATGTGACCATGCAACATGCTCCAAAAATGGACAGTTGCACATCCCAGTGGTCATGTGCACGACACACAAAGGACCCTGTCCCCATTAACATGTGCACAGCCTGGGTGTGTCTGCCCCCAAGTGCCAGCCCAAAAACAACATGTACACACCCATACACAGATAAGGTCATGCTGCCACACATGCCTTTGATACAGTGTGGACTGGGTGTGGTGTAGTAGGTGTGCCCCAGAGTCCCTGGAAAGTATATGTGGCTGGCATAGGTTCACCATTGACCAGCATGGTGACACATGCGTGTGACCTGTACAGGGATGCGTTGTACAGCAATGGTCCGATCGGTGTGCCCGCTCGGACCATTGCATTGCATGTGAGCGGGTACGCATTGTATTGCGGGTACGCATTGTACAGCAATGGTCCGATCGGTGTGCCCGCTCGGACCATTGCATTGCATGTGAGCGAGTACGCGTTGTATCGCGGGTACGCGTTGTACAGCAATGGTCCGATCGGTGTGCCCGCTCGGACCATTGCATTGAATGTGAGCGGGTATGCGTTGTACAGCAATGGTCCGATCGGTGTGCCCGCTCGGACCATTGCATAGCATGTGAGCGGGTACGCGTTGTACAGCAATGGTCCGATCGGTGTGCCCGCTCGGACCATTGCATTGCATGTGAGCGGGTACGCGTTGTACAGCAATGGTCCGATCGGTGTGCCCGCTCGGACCATTGCATTGCATGTGAGCGAGTACGCGTTGTATCGCGGGTACGCGTTGTACAGCAATGGTCCGATCGGTGAGCCCGCTCGGACCATTGCATTGCATGTGAGCGGGTACGCGTTGTACAGCAATGGTCCGATCGGTGTGCCCGCTCGGACCATTGCAGTTAGCATGCGAGTGCGTGACGCGTGCGTACGCGTTGTACAGCAATGGTCCGATCGGTGTGCCCGCTCAGACCATTGCATTGCTTGTGAGCGAGTACGCGTTGTATCGTGGGTACGCGTTGTACAGCAATGGTCCGATCGGTGTGCCCGCTCGGACCATTGAATTGCATGTGAGCGGGTACGCGTTGTACAGCAATGGTCCGATCGGTGTGCCCGCTCGGACCATTGCATTGCATGTGAGCGAGTACTCGTTGTATCGCGGGTACGCGTTGTACAGCAATGGTCCGATCGGTGTGCCCGCTCGGACCATTGCATTGCATGTGAGCGGGTACGCGTTGTACAGCAATGGTCCGATCGGTGTGCACGCATTGGCTGGGGCCTGGCATGGCAACGGATGCGGTTTTTGAATTTACAACGAGTCTGATGCAGTGAATTCAGTTGGCCAGCCACAACAATGTTGCAAATTCATGGGTGTCATGAAGTTGAATATTTGAAGGATGCTGTGGGCGTGTATTGGAGCTGCTATTCCATGGATTGGCCAGATTCAGAAGATGCTACCGACTTGGACCTATCACTTTGGACACATGGGACAGTATCTGCCTCTGCAGCACACATATAATGCTGGCTGTTCCCCTGAGAGCTCACTTGCCTGCACTACATGCTCCTGGACGACATCTGCCACTACACTGCTGCTGTCTCTGCATCCTCTGGCTGCTGCAATGGCACGTACTGTGGAGAGAGCCCCAGCCTTCACCCATGAGGAGAACCAGGCCCTGCTGGACAGCCTCCTTCCACAGTACAGCAAGCTGTATGGGACACCATGGGAGCAGGTGAGTGTGCTGTCCACTGCCTCACTAATTGTGCATGTTGCCTGACTAGCAGGATTTACAGTGTGCACACCACTGGCTAGCATGCCCACTGAGTAGTTCGCACCCCCAAAGTGTGTAGTCACTTGCACTGAACAGGTACAGTGGAGTGACAGTGCATTCAAACAAGGTTCACTACCCATGCAATGATACCATGTAGTAACTGCTGGCAAACTGTCCATAGCCCTCGTTGCACTGCCTGTGTACATCATATGCCCCTGTGATTGAGACATGTATTTCCAACTGTGTGATGCACGGATATGTTGCATGTGTAGTAATGGCCTTTTCACTTTCTCATCCTCACAGGTTGATGCCCATCGGAAGCAGAACATCTGGCTGGACATCGTCCGGGCAGTCTGATCCGTGGGGGTCTACAAGCGCCGGATCCGCAACTGCCAGAAGAGGTGGCAGGACCTTCGTGGCTGGACCCGGAGGATCGCAAGGGTCCAGCTGAAGCTGTCGCCTCCTCGCAGGAGGGGCAGACACCGGACCCTGACCCCCCACATGCTCCAGATCCTGCCGGTGGTGTTCCCAGAGCTGGATGGGCAGCTGAAGGGCAGACAGCAGCAAGGAGGGGGTGAGTCTAAGACTGCACTGTGAACTCTGTCTAACATGCTATGTGCCCTCCTCTGGCCTGGTTAAACTTCCCCAGTACATCAGTCTTGTTGTCCAGTACCCATGTCCCTCTATTGTAACCTGGCCACTACCCATCTGATGCGCCAGTGTGCTCCTTACGCTCAGGATAATTGTGTCACTTGGGTACAGGGTCCTAGCATTTTGCTTTGCTCAAGGTGGTGACAGATTTTGTTCCCGTGACATTGTGTTTGCCTTCATGGGTGGGTCAGTTGCTCACACAATGCCTGAGTCGTGCTATGTAGTCTGGGTGTAACTTTGATATGTGATCCACTTGCACATCTAATTCACCACATGTCTCTGGGGTATTTGCCACACCCCCATTCTGCGGGTGGGTAAATTGTCTGGGCCTCAGGAGTATGTATGTCAAGTGTGTCACACATGCTTAGCCACCTGCCCACTGACCAGGGCTCATCCCTCTTGCAGGTGGAGCCGGACAGTCATGCCTACTACAGGGCATACAATACACTCTGTACTCCCACTCCCGTGTATCATCTGACATGCTGTGCTCAGTGAAATGTTGCCTCAGGTGTCTGCCTCTGTGTTGTTGTGCTGTGACTACGTTGTCGTGACTCCTGTGATGTCCTCCGGTTAGGGGTCAGCATGCCATCTGCTATTGGACCATGTGAGACAAGACTTCTGTGACTCATAGGTGTTTGATCACTTGACTGTGCAGACAGGTGTATGAGACTGTGACTTTCAGGCAGCTGTTCATCATTCACAGCACACTGTGAGGTGCTCTGGTTCAGGGAGTAGTGTTTCATGTCTCCCATTTGTCCAAATGGTGTGCAGTGTACAAATACTGGTTCAGAGGATGTGGTTAGTGGGGGATGAACATGTGCACTTGTCAGTTACATTACTTGCCTTCCCCATGTCCTAGCATAGTGACACAGTGCAGACTGTTGTTTGCTGGCTAACATGGCCATGTGACTTGAGACAGTGATGTATGACTTTGCAGGCATGCCTGTGTCATCATGGCATTAAACTTCCTAAGGGTGATCCTGCAGGGTGGTGACATGTGCAACAGGCACCCCATTGTGGCATTGACTATCCGGACATGGGTGCTTCATGGGGTCTGGTGCTGGTATGCATCACATGAATTTCTGTATAGGCTCAGGCCGTCCATTTATCCAGACACCTGCACTGACTCAGTGGCAAGTGATGTGAGGTGGGCATGTTCACATACTTCACCGTGTTCTCAGCAATGTCCAACTACTGTGTAGGTGGTGCATGTGTCCACACTGGGGTCTTACCATCAGACGGGCACCAGACAGATGGGTGCAAGGGCAGGAGGGGTGTCTGTTCCATGGCTGACCATCAGACTGACAATTGGCTTCTCCTAATCTGTGTGATGACT
This sequence comes from Calotriton arnoldi, assembly GCA_963921515.1. Lineage (NCBI taxonomy): Eukaryota > Metazoa > Chordata > Amphibia > Caudata > Salamandridae > Calotriton > Calotriton arnoldi. The sequence continues at coordinate 8,740 of CAWUFW010027153.1, read as the reverse complement.
TTTGGCAATGTTCTACTAGTGATGCCAGGGCTTGCTCTGTGATGTGCTGTACTTACTGTGGTGTGTGGGGTCAGTGCAGGTGACTGATGTTTGTCTGTTTCCCTAATTGTTTGCAGATACATCCACAGCCACAGGAGGGGACAGCTCCACGGACCAGGAGGAGCAGCGGAGCCAGACTGGGTCAGCGTCCGACGAGTGGTCAGAGGGACCCAGTGGCACGGAGGGCGAGGGGAGCCACACCGAGGAGTCCTCAGCACCATCCACCTCTGCTGAGGACCACAGCAGCTCGGAGGATGACTCCCTTGTGGAGGCGGGTGTCAGCAGCCACCACACCCCAGCTACTCTGTCTGATCCCTCCACCACCACCACCACCACCGCCCTCCCATTGGCTCCCATTCCTGAGGTCCGTGGAGGCTCCCGTGCTCGGGAGCGTGTCTCCTTCAAGCCAGGCACCGCACCCCCTGCCCCTGTGTCCCCTGCTACCCTGAGTGAGGAGTCTGTGTACCTCCTTTGGCAGCTCCATGTAGGGCAGACAGCAATGCTGACTGTCCTCCATGCACACACCACACTGTTGACACAGCTGGTGTCGTTCATGGAGGGCATCTCAACGGGTATGTCTGCCCTACAGAGGAGCAATAGGTCCATGGACTCCTCCCTGACGGCAACAGTGTCCCTCCTCCAACAGTCCCTCACCCCTCCCACCTCTGCCCCATCCACACTTCCTACCACCCTACCTGTCCAAAGCACATGCACACCTGCACAATCACACCAACACACAGACACGAGCAGCACATACCCACCCAAAACCAAGGCAAGACGTGCACACAAGCATCCTCAGGGGACTGATTCCACACACACACAGGGGATGGGGAACTGACACACACACAGGCAACCACAGTCACTCCGCAATCCTCAAGATCCTCTCCCTCCAAGACCCCTTCCCTTGCCTCACCTGCAACCCCACATACACAGCAGCTCTTCCTCTCTGACCTCGGCCTCTTCCCCTCCAATACCGCTGATCCAGCATACCTTGGGAAGAGGAAGTCCACACACAGAGAGGAGAGTGCCCCTCGCCCCCGGACACCCTCCCCCAGGCGCAGGCAGAGTGAGCCCCCCACCCGCAAGTCCCCCCGGACCCGGAAGAGCAAGACCCCGCCACCGCCCTGCAAGTCACCCACCCAGTCTCTCACCTCCATCCCCACAGGCCACCACTCCACAGGTTCCACTGCCACACCCTGCCCCAGGTTCCCCCACACACCGATACCGCATCCCCAAAGTGCTCAGGCCCTCCCCCTGCCACTTGCTCTTCCACCCCCAAACCAGACACTCTGCCTGTATGTGCCACTGGTGTGGAGACCGTGTCCCCCCTCTGTCCTGCCCAGCTCTTCTGCCCCCCTTCCACTCCCTTGGAGTCATGCACTGCGGTGGAGTCCACAACAACCCCATCTGACTCGGGCACTGCATTGGGGACCCAGCCCACTCCATCTGCCCAGCCCACTGCAGTGGTTGCAGCACCAACACCATCGGACTTGAGCCCTGCGGTGGTGCCGGCCCCCCTGAGTCAGACACCTCCACTGCAGTTGCCGGTGACACTCCTGCACCCACCTCACCTTCCCTGCCTCCTTCTGGCATCCCCTGATCCTGTCCCTGCGGTGCCTGGCCTGCCCCTCGTATGCCCCTCCAAGGGGGATGTCCCCTGTTGGTACCTGTGCAGGCAAGCAAGTTGTGACAAGTAGTCACACATCACCCTGTTGGGACTGTGTATTTGGACTGGACATTGTCCGTTGTTAATTTTGGACTTTTGATTTGAGTTGCACACTTGCTGAATAAAGCCTCTTTTTGTTTACTTGTGGTTAATCTTTGGTGGTACATGATGTAGATGTGTAGTATCATGCATTTGCTGTTGTAATTGTGTTCAGATCAGGTAAATGAAGTTTTGCTGTGATGGGCTCCATGTGGCCCATGGGATATGTGTCCTAATATAGTCTGGATCTATAGCATCCCTTGCTGCAGTCTGAGGGTGTAATGTTCAGCATTTGACACAGGGATGTACGTTTAGCATTTGTATATTACCATCTTTGTCCTACACTGTTGCACATCTGTTGGGCTTACCACTGTCCAATGTTCCTAGTACCCTGACTGTGTGCCCGTCTCCACTGGACATTCAGTTTTGCACATCAATTTTGGAGGACTCATCTGTGTATACAGTACAACTGGATTGCCACGTGTTTTGGGTGTATGCAGATGACTGACGTGACACTCCCGTACCCAGGCTGATGTGAGCAGAGGCTTCTGTGTGTTGTAGTTGTTGACTCACTGACGGAGTGTCCTGCTGATATGTTTGAGTCGTGCACAGACAAGGTTTGGCACAGCGGAGCTTCCACAGGAGTGGAGTGCCCTCATGGCTGTGTGTAATCTGGTGACATTGCGTGTGCCCGTGTTGTGTGTTGTGTGATGCAAAAACAACAATTGATGGACAGAATGCAGAACAATGTCGTACATTCACCCCAGTACAGAGATCTGGGCCTAAATCCATCGTTTTTTTGCTCACCATGCCATTCCAGTTTGGACCCAGCCATATGCAAATCAGTCTTGACCCTGCGCCCAATGGGAACAGTCCAGCCCGAACTGCCAGGCCAGGTCCTCCCTGGACTGGAAACAAGCATCCTAGGACCGGTTTCGGGCTTTCAGCCCTCATCAGCCAGGATAGCTTGACTCCAGTGGCATGGAGAGCACGGGACCCACGTCTGGGCATACCCGTCCCACTCGGGGTGACAAATGCAAAAACAACAATTGATGGACAGAATGCAGAACAATGTTGTACATTCACCCCAGTACAGAGATCTGGGCCTAAATCCATCGTTTTTTTGCTCACCATGCCATTCCAGTTTGGACCCAGCCATATGCAAATCAGTCTTGACCCTGTGCCCAATGGGAACAGTCCAGCCCGAACTGCCAGGCCAGGTCCTCCCTGGACTGGAAACAAGCATCCTAGGACCGGTTTCGGGCTTTCAGCCCTCATCAGCCAGGATAGCTTGACTCCAGTGGCATGGAGAGCACGGGACCCACGTCTGGGCATACCCGTCCCACTCGGGGTGACAAATGCAAAAACAACAATTGATGGACAGAATGCAGAACAATGTCGTACATTCACCCCAGTACAGAGATCTGGGCCTAAATCCATCGTTTTTTTGCTCACCATGCCATTCCAGTTTGGACCTAGCCATATGCAAATCAGTCTTGACCCTGCGCCCAATGGGAACAGTCCAGCCCGAACTGCCAGGCCAGGTCCTCCCTGGACTGGAAACAAGCATCCTAGGACCGGTTTCGGGCTTTCAGCCCTCATCAGCCAGGATAGCTTGACTCCAGTGGCATGGAGAGCACGGGACCCACGTCTGGGCATACCCGTCCCACTCGGGTGACAAATGCAAAAACAACAATTGATGGACAGAATGCAGAACAATGTCGTACATTCACCCCAGTACAGAGATCTGGGCCTAAATCCATCGTTTTTGCTCACCATGCCATTCCAGTTTGGACCCAGCCATATGCAAATCAGTCTTGACCCTGCGCCCAATGGGAACATCCAGCCCGAACTGCCAGGCCAGGTCCTCCCTGGACTGGAAACAAGCATCCTAGGACCGGTTTCGGGCTTTCAGCCCTCATCAGCCAGGATAGCTTGACTCCAGTGGCATGGAGAGCACGGGACCCACGTCTGGGCATACCCGTCCCACTCGGGGTGACAAATGCAAAAACAACAATTGATGGACAGAATGCAGAACAATGTCGTACATTCACCCCAGTACAGAGATCTGGGCCTAAATCCATCGTTTTTGCTCACCATGCCATTCCAGTTTGGACCCAGCCATATGCAAATCAGTCTTGACCCTGCGCCCAATGGGAACAGTCCAGCCCGAACTGCCAGGCCAGGTCCTCCCTGGACTGGAAACAAGCATCCTAAGACCGGTTTCGGGCTTTCAGCCCTCATCAGCCAGGATAGCTTGACTCCAGTGGCATGGAGAGCACGGGACCCACGTCTGGGCATACCCGTCCCACTCGGGGTGACAAATGCAAAAACAACAATTGATGGACAGAATGCAGAACAATGTCGTACATTCACCCCAGTACAGAGATCTGGGCCTAAATCCATCGTTTTTTTGCTCACCATGCCATTCCAGTTTGGACCCAGCCATATGCAAATCAGTCTTGACCCTGCGCCCAATGGGAACAGTCCAGCCCGAACTGCCAGGCCAGGTTCTCCCTGGACTGGAAACAAGCATCCTAGGACCGGTTTCGGGCTTTCAGCCCTCATCAGCCAGGATAGCTTGACTCCAGTGGCATGGAGAGCACGGGACCCACGTCTGGGCATACCCGTCCCACTTGGGGTGACAAATGCAAAAACAACAATTGATGGACAGAATGCAGAACAATGTCGTACATTCACCCCAGTACAGAGATCTGGGCCTAAATCCATCGTTTTTTGCTCACCATGCCATTCCAGTTTGGACCCAGCCATATGCAAATCAGTCTTGACCCTGCGCCCAATGGGAACAGTCCAGCCCGAACTGCCAGGCCAGGTCCTCCCTGGACTGGAAACAAGCATCCTAGGACCGGTTTCGGGCTTTCAGCCCTCATCAGCCAGGATAGCTTGACTCCAGTGGCATGGAGAGCACGGGACCCACGTCTGGGCATATCCGTCCCACTCGGGGTGACAAATGCAAAAACAACAATTGATGGACAGAATGCAGAACAATGTCGTACATTCACCCCAGTACAGAGATCTGGGCCTAAATCCATCGTTTTTTTACTCACCATGCCATTCCAGTTTGGACCCAGCCACATGCAAATCAGTCTTGACCCTGCGCCCAATGGGAACAGTCCAGCCCGAACTGCCAGGCCAGGTCCTCCCTGGACTGGAAACAAGCATCCTAGGACCGGTTTCGGGCTTTCAGCCCTCATCAGCCAGGATAGCTTGACTCCAGTGGCATGGAGAGCACGGGACCCACGTCTGGGCATACCCGTCCCACTCGGGGTGACAAATGCAAAAACAACAATTGATGGACAGAATGCAGAACAATGTCGTACATTCACCCCAGTACAGAGATCTGGGCCTAAATCCATCGTTTTTTGCTCACCATGCCATTCCAGTTTGGACCCAACCATATGCAAATCAGTCTTGACCCTGCGCCCAATGGGAACAGTCCAGCCCGAACTGCCAGGCCAGGTCCTCCCTGGACTGGAAACAAGCATCCTAGGACCGGTTTCGGGCTTTCAGCCCTCATCAGCCAGGATAGCTTGACTCCAGTGGCATGGAGAGCACGGGACCCACGTCTGGGCATACCCGTCCCACTCGGGGTGACAAATGCAAAAACAACAATTGATGGACAGAATGCAGAACAATGTCGTACATTCACCCCAGTACAGAGATCTGGGCCTAAATCCATCGTTTTTTTGCTCACCATGCCATTCCAGTTTGGACCCAGCCATATGCAAATCAGTCTTGACCCTGCGCCCAATGGGAACAGTCCAGCCCGAACTGCCAGGCCAGGTCCTCCCTGGACTGGAAACAAGCATCCTAGGACCGGTTTCGGGCTTTCAGCCCTCATCAGCCAGGATAGCTTGACTCCAGTGGCATGGAGAGCACTGGACCCACGTCTGGGCATACCCGTCCCACTCGGGGTGACAAATGCAAAAACAACAATTGATGGACAGAATGCAGAACAATGTCGTACATTCACCCCAGTACAGAGATCTGGGCCTAAATCCATCGTTTTTTGCTCACCATGCCATTCCAGTTTGGACCCAGCCATATGCAAATCAGTCTTGACCCTGCGCCCAATGGGAACAGTCCAGCCCGAACTGCCAGGCCAGGTCCTCCCTGGACTGGAAACAAGCATCCTAGGACCGGTTTCGGGCTTTCAGCCCTCATCAGCCAGGATAGCTTAACTCCAGTGTCATGGAGAGCACGGGACCCACGTCTGGGCATACCCGTCCCACTCGGGGTGACAAATGTAAAAACAACAATTGATGGACAGAATGCAGAACAATGTCGTACATTCACCCCAGTACAGAGATCTGGGCCTAAATCCATCGTTTTTTTGCTCACCATGCCATTCCAGTTTGGACCCAGCCATATGCAAATCAGTCTTGACCCTGCGCCCAATGGGAACAGTCCAGCCCGAACTGCCATGTCTGTGCATGTTCCCTTCCCTTTTCCTACACAGGCTGTGTCCCCAGCTATGTTCCTGTTTCTGATGGTTGCAGAGTTGGTATGTGTTCATCCAGCATCTTAGACCTGGTTTCTCCGTGATGTGGTTGCATGGCAAACTGATGTTCATGAGGTTGTCATCCCAGGTTGTCTTTGTTGTCAGGGCTGGGGATGTGGGCAAACGCAGATGGGACACATTCAGGATTCCCCTTGGCACTTGTTGTTTACACAAGTAATGTGATTTTGAGTTTGTGTTAGCTTTCAGTGATTGTGACGCGTTGTGTGTGTGACTGCTGCCACTCCTCAGGGTCAGAGCTGCAATGTCAGAAGTTGTGTACGTGTGTTCTTTGTGTCTCACCTTGGCTTCTTCGTTGGTGTGTGACTATGGCCAGGATCCCATTGTTTGTGGTGGATTTCACATCATGCGCATGTACGGCGTACTGTGCAGTGTGTCATGCATAGACGAGTCATGTTGAGTGGGCATGTGTGATGGGTTTCTGCACCTTAGTTCCCCCCAGCACCCCTGGGATTGTCATGGGTGCATGTGCAATGTCACCAGTCCATGTGAGCTTCACTGCTGCACATTGTTGCAGATGAGGGTGTGTGGTGTTGAGTGTGCAAATGTGAGTTGTTGCACGGCTAGACCACTACCTCCTCCATATTGTCCTTGGCTGGCAGGCCATGCTGATTGATTGGAGCTTGTGTAGGTGTGATGGTAGTTTGTAGCTGAGGCCACATGGCTGTGGTTCACAGTGTGATCAACATCTACCTTTGTCATCACAGTGGAATTGTCATGCAGGCTAGTGTCTGCACAATGTGGGGTCCCTGGGGGTAGTGCTGTAGTGGGTGTGTCTCTTGCTGTGTTAGTTGCTGTTCCTACAAGCTTGTGTGACATGTGTAATTTGGGCTCCCTCTCATCTGACAATGCCAGATTTCCCACATAGGGGAATCCAATCCATGAGTTACTTGTGTGTGGCACTCTATACACATCTGTGTAATTGGGATTCAGGCCTCCTCATGTGTTGTGTGGTTGCCTGGGGACACTGGCACACACCCCCATCACCTGTTGTCTTTGATAGGATGTGTGAGTCTGCCTGTTTGTGTCAGTGCATTTGCATCACTGCATTGGCATTTCTGTAATGTGCCATTGGCTGTATGTGGTTTGGTGATTTTCCCCTGCTCTCCCTGGTACTCCTGGGTCATCAGTCAGCACAATGATCATGGTTTGTATGTCCCATTGCTGCCATGGTATGGTATTTGCTCACCTGACATCCACAGTCTCCACAGATTATATACATGTGTGTGTCCATAGGTGCAGATATGTGGGTCAGCATCATGATGGTCACTTCTGTCATTGTGGAATCGGCTGATTGTTGGCAATGTGGTCCCCCATGTGTGATGTTTGTATGCACATGGACATAAAGCGATGTTTCTGTGACACTGCACTGTTAGCCTCCCCCAATATATGTTGCAATGGGACACAAGCAGTACTATGCCACAGATGTTTTGGTTGTTGTGTGACCAGGATTCATCCATTCAGTTTGTCTTTGGCAGCTTTTACCATGCCTACACTTACCTTATGATCACCGTGGTGATGGGGCTTTAGGCACCATTGCCACACTGATCAAAGGGTCCATCAGCCTTGGACCCCACACTTACCTTTTGGTGACTGTGGTGATGGGGCTTTAGGCACCATTGCCACACTGATCAAAAGGTCCATCAGCCTTAGACCCCACACTTGCCTTTTGGTGACTGTGGTGATGGGGCTTTAGGCACCATTGCCACACTGATCAAAAGGTCCATCAGCCTTGGACCCCACACTTACCTTTTGGTGACTGTGGTGATGGGCCTTTAGGCACCATTGCCACACTGATCAAAAGGTCCATCAGCCTTGGACCCCACACTTGCCTTTTGGTGACTGTGGTGATGGGGCTTTAGGCACCATTGCCACACTGACCAAAAGGTCCATCAGCCTTGGACCCCACACTTACCTTTTGGTGACTGTGGTGATGGGCCTTTAGGCACCATTGCCACAGTGGCCATGGTAGGCTTGTATTGTGGAGGCCACACACTTTTATGTGTGACACATGTGTTAGTGGGTCACATTGTATGTTCATTGTCATGTTTAGTGTTGTAGGCATTTGACATGGACTACACACGCTTGTCATGTTGTTTGGGTGGATGTAATTTTCTGTTATTCCTTATGTGGGAGTATGCTGGTTGTGTCATGCATTACCCGTCCTATGAGTAGGGGTGGTGGTAGTGATAGGCATCCAGCCCCTCATGAGTAGGGAGGGTGGTAGTGATAGGCATCCAGCCCCCCATGAGTAGGGGGGGTGGTAGTGATAGGCATCCAGCCCCCCCCTGAGTAGGGATGGTAGTAGTGATGGGCATCCAGCACCCCTGAGTAGGGGTGGTGGTAGTGATAGGCATCCAGCCCCCTATGGGTGGGGATGGTAGTAGTGGCAGCCATCCAGCCCCCCATGAGTAGGGGGGGTGGTAGTGATAGGCATCCAGCCCCCCTGAGTAGGG